>JAQZBX010036897.1:0-24006 GCA_029593785.1 Cabassous unicinctus
AAGCAACTTAAAAGAATTGTACACCATGATCAAGTGAATTTATCCAAGATATGCAAGGGTGGTTCAACACAAGAAAATCAGTTAGTATAATGAACCACACTGATAAACTGAAGAAGTAAAATCGCACGATACTCTCAATGGATGCAGAAAAGGCATTTGACAAAATACAGTATGCTTTCTTGATAAAAACACTCCAACAGATAGGAGTAGAAGGAAGCTTTCTTAATATGGTAAACTGCATATATGAAAAACTTACTGCTAGTATTGTATCAATGGTGAAAGACCAAAATCTTTTCTGCTGAGATCAGGAGCAAGACAAGGATGCCCACTGTCACCACTGTTATTCAATATTGTGCTAGAAGTTCTAGCTAGGGCAATTAGGCTAGATAAAGAAATAAAAGGTACCCAAATAGGAAAGTAAAAGTAAAACTTTCACTATTCGCTGATGATATGATCTTATATCTAAAAATCCTGAAAAAAACCACAGCAAAGTTACCAGAATTAATAGACAAGTTCAGCAAAGTGGCAAAATACAAGATTAATATGCAAAAATCAATAGTGTTTCTATACACTACTGATGTGCAATCTGAGGAGGAAATCAGAAAGAATTCCATTTATAATAACAACTAAAAGAAATAAAATATTTAGGAATAAACTTAACCAAGGACATAAAAAACCTGTATTCAGAAAAACTAAAGCACATTGCTAAAAGAAACTGAAGAAGACTTTAATAAATGAAGGACATTCCGTGTTCATGGACTGAAAGACTAAATATCATTATGATGTCAGCTCTATCCAAACTGATTTACAGATTCAATGCAGTCCCAATAAAAATCCCAACAACTTTTTGCAGAAATGGAAAAGCCAATAATAAAATTTATTTGGAAGGGTAGGGGGCCCCGAATAGCCAAAACAGTCTTAAAAAATAAAAACAAATTTGGAGGTCTCTCACTTCCTGCCTTTAATATTACTTAGCTACAGTGGTAAAAACAGCATGGTACTAGCATAAAGACAGAGAGATTGACCAATGGAACTGAATTAAGAACTCAGAAATAGACCCTCATATCTATAGTCAAGTGATCTTTGACAAGGATACCCAGCCCACTCAGCTGGGCCAGAAGAGTCTATTCAACAAATGATGCTGGGAGAACTAGATAGCCATATGCAATAGAAAGAAAGAAGTCCCGTATCTTATACCTTACACAAAAATTAACTCAAAATGGGTCAAGGGCCTAAATATAAAAACAACAACGATATAACTCCTAGAAGGAAATGTAGGAAAACATCTTGAAGATCTTGTGGTAGTCAGTAGTTTCTTAAACCTTACACCCAAAGCACAAGCAACAAAAGAAAAAAAATAAAAGATAAATAGGATCTCAAAATTAAACACTTCTGCACCTCAAAGGACTTTGTCAAAAAGGTGTAAAGGCAGCCGACTCTATGGGAGAAGATATTTGGCCATCACATATCTGATAAGGGTTTAATATCCACGATATATAAAGAGAACATGCAACTTAACAATAAAAAGACAAACCACCCGATTAAAAATGGGCTAAAGACTTGAAAAGACCAATGTCCAAAGAAGAAATACAAATGGCAAAGAAACACATGAAAAAATGTTCAACATCACCAGTAATTAGGGAAATGCAAATCAAAACTACAATGAGATATCATTTCACATCTATTAGACTGGCTACTATTAAAAAGTAGGAAAACTGCAAATGTTGGAGAGGATGTGGAGAGATAGGAATGCTTATTCACTGTTGGTGGAAATGTAGAATGGTACAGCCACTTAGAGGACTGTTTGGCATTCCTAAGGAAGTTGAATATTGATTTGCCATCTGCCTTGGCAATACCACTACTAGATATACCCCCAGAAGAAGTGAGAGCAGTGACAGGAATAGACATCTGCACACCAATGTTCAGAGCAGTGTTATTCGTGATTGCCAAAAGTTGGAAACAACCCAAGTGTCCACCAGCTGATGAATAGATAAACAAATTGTGGTATTTACAAACGATGGAATATTATGCAGTAGTGAGAAGTAATGAAGTCATGAAACATATGACAACATGGATGAACATGGAGGACATTATATTGAGTGAAGCAAGCCTGACACAAAAAGACAAATACTGATTGATTGCACTATTATGAACTAAATATATTATGTAAACTCATAGAATTAATAATTAGAATATAGGTCACCAGAAAATAGAATGAGGGTAGAAAATGGAAAGCTGAGATTTAATCTGTGCAGAATTGGTTAAAAAGTTGTTTGTAAATCTTTGGAAATGAATGGAAATGGTGAGAGCATTTCATGGTGTTTGTGACTAGCAGAGCTATTACATGGATATGACAGTGATTGAAAGGGAAAGTCTAAGGAAATGTATATTACTAGAAGGAAAGCTAAAAAAATGCCACATGGGACTGTATAATGTAGTGAAAACTCATGTGAAATATGAATATGGGTGATAGTGCCTATATAAAACTGTTTTTACAAAATATAAATACAAATAAACTAGAGAGAAGGAAACAGAATAGCAGCTATGTACAGCACGGGGAGCTTAGAGAGACTGAGAGGTGATGAGTTTTGTTTGTTTGTTTTGTTTTAGTATTAGTATTAGTATTATTACTGGGATAATGAAAATGCTCTATTAATGATTAAAGTAATGAATGCACAACTATGTTTGTATACATTGAATGTACACTTTGGTTGGATTTATGCTTTATTAATATGTATCAATAAAATTAATTTTTTAAAAAATCACCTAAAACAAAAGTACAAAATATGCTAATCTTTTTTATTAAATTATGTGTAATCATTTTCATTTGAAAAATAAGTAATGATAACTTAAATATGCTATATTAATAAAAAATAGGTTTTCATTTAAAATAAAAATTTGTTTAGTTTGAAAAGTCGGCATGAAATACTCATTGTGGAAGTGAAATATTCTGGACTCAAATACTCTAAAAAGCAGCAAATGAAGGAGGAATCTAATCCCTTCATCAGACTTTCCTCCTGAGAGACTCCAACCTTTATCTGTGTTTTGGGAGAGACACATCAGGCGTTGGGATGTTCATCGTGACTGACTTTGGTCTAGATGGAGCATAATTATTAATGTTGGCTGAGTCAGTCACAGCATTTGCCTCAAGGACAGATCATTAAGTAGAAAGATGAAAGAAAGATGCAGGATGGCATCCGGGACAGCGTGGGAAAACCAGAAAGTTTGAGAGATATTCCGTGTATGCAAAGGCCATGAGCTACTACCAGAAAATTTGTTTTATCTTTAAACTATCTTTTTTTTTTTCCCCTTGAAGAGGAGTAGAAAGAATCTAACTTGAGAATTTAAACATTTTCAAAACATTTAAGTTATAGGCTGTCTCTAACTAGTGCACAGGATACAGAAATTGAGAGTAATTAGAAAAGGTGTCCTGGATTTATTTATAATTCTATATTCTTATGGTTGATGTGAGCATAGACATGATAGCTAACTTCTCTCAGCATTCCTGTCCAGGAAACATGGGGCTGAATGGAGCATCCATGGTCTTGTTTGTCTGATTGTAGCAAGAAAGGTATAAGAAGCGAGGTCTTATTGACTTCAAGATCTTTAGAATATACCATTAACATGAAAAATTACATGGGCTGGTAATTTTTTCTTTTTTAATGTGCAAATTGCTTACATTGTTGATATGAATCTTCCATATGCATCTTTGGTGTGAAGATGGGCTATCGAATATGTAATTGAGTAGGTGGGAGGGGGTAGTTGTAGAGAGAAGCCATGCTGTGAATACAGCCTATGAGTGTCTGGAAAACTAGAGCAGTGATCCTCAAAATGGGGTCTCGAGACCAGCAGCAGCAGCGTCCCCTGGGAACATGTGAGAAGTGCAGAATCTCAGGCCCCACCCTAGATCTATGGAATCAGAAATTCTCAGGGCAGGGCCCAGCACTCTGGGTTTTAACGAGCCTTCCTGGTGAGTCTGAAGCTCAAGACCCTCCTAGAGAGCAGAGTGAGCTGGACCTGATGTGCTTCTCTGGGACACTGCAGCCTGTCCCATCCCATCCCATCCCATCCCATCCCATCCCATCCCATCCCATCCCATCCCATCTCTTCCCTTCCCTTCCCTTCCCATCCCATCCCTTTCCATCCCCAGTTGTTTTCTGTGCTCTGGGCTCCCTGCCTTAGGAACTCTGTGTCTGTGCCAAGAGAGTGACTTTATTTGATTATTTTGCTGCTGCGATTTAGAAATATTAATCTTAGAATACACTCAGTGAATTAAAATAAAGAAAATTATTTGAAGAATGTGCATATTCAAGAGTGACACTTTGGAGGAAAGCAGGGATTGTGGAATGGTCCAGCCACTGTGGAGGATAGTTTGGCGGTTCCTCAGAAAATTAACAATAGATCTTCTGTATGATCCAGCAATTCCAAGAGTAACTCAGATTATATATAGGAATGAGCTGGAGAGTCTTCCCTTCATTTGAAATGAAATTCTTTAGGGAATATCATAATGTTCTTTATAAGCAATTAACCAGAGTAGATGAAAACTGCATTAACTTTCACATCAGTCTTTTCTCCATCAAGGACCAAAACGGCAACTTTTAGCCATTGACATGAAGCTATCACCTCATCAACAGTGGGAATTTAAAAAATATTTCATTGCTATCTCACCTCATCTCACCCATTTATCAAATACTGGAGTCATCCAAAATGAGTGCCCAAAGGGTCAAAGTTGTGCTCCAGGAGGAGCATAATCAGTCTCACCCTAGATCTGAGCAAGATGGGCCTCACGGCCTCCCTTCTAAACCCCAGGCCCAGAATTTTCTTGAGCTCAAACAACCAGGGCCTATGCGGGCCTCTTCCTTTGGGTCTTTCTTCCTGGGGGCTGGCCACGGCTCCAGTGTGTGCACCCCTAGACCTGAGGGGTGTCAAGGGGCAGCTGGTCACCTGGGTGGAGGGCCTAGCTTGATGTGTGAGCTGGGGTGTCCATTTTCATGTGTGCAACAACACAGCTGAGTGCAAAGAAAAGGAGACAGGCCTTGGTTTAGGGGCCACATCACCCTCCCCCATGAGTAGAGACTCTGAGTTAAATAATTCTAAATTCATACCTGCCCCCGTAGGGCATTATGAGGAACAGAATACTTTCTTTAACAGTTTGCTTGCTTAATTTATAACTTCTAAATATTTAGACAAATGGTACATTGGCCTCCACTAGCTTTCTTGCCCCAGGCCCCAAAAATGTTACCCTCAGTGAGTCATCCATTGTCCCAACCCCAGTATAAGAAACTTGAAACTTCAGTTCCCGTTCTTGAGTTCTCTGAGTACCATCTATGAAGAATGGTTGATATCAAATAGCATGAGAGGTCTATATCAAGGAGGACTTGAAGAGTAGCTCTGATGTAGTGAGGAGGCATCCCAGGTGCTCTGTTTACAGTGGGCACCTGTTTTATGTAAGACAAAGGGAGGTAACTATGGATAAGAAAGGAAGATGGACTTTAAAATGTGTCAGAAAAGAACTTCAAAGGATGTCACATGGAGTTGGTTGCTGGGGTATCAATCAGTCATAGTTTAGGGACTGAATAGGATAACATAATGGTTAAGAGCTCTGTGTTTAAGTCAGAGTGCTATAGGGAAACAGAACTGATGGTAGTTATCTGCAAATATTGTAAGATTTTATAAAATTGTCTCATGTGACTATGGGGATACACAATAAGGCAGGCTTCAAGCTGGGAACTCTGCTCAAGGTTTTCGAAGAATTCCCCAGGAGAAGTTGGCTGTCTGAAGTAGGGATGGAAATTCTCTCTTCTGACTGCTGAAATGATCACTTCTCCTTATAAAGCCTTCAGCTGATTGGATGAGACACCTCTTGTTGCTGAAGGCAATATCCTCAGTTGATTATAGATGCAATCAGCCATAGATGCAATCAATTTAATAATTATTTAAGTCCACAAAATGTCCTCACAGTAGCAATCAGGCCAGGGCTTGCTTGATCAAATGACTGGACACCATTACCTGGCCAAGTTGACACATGGATCTATCTAACCAGCTCTCAAACCACCCACTTGGGGGGTGAATCCTGGATCTGATAGTTATTAGCTGTGTGACCTTGGGCAATTTTTTTAAACCTCCTCTGTGCCTTTGTAGCCTGCATGTAAGATGGAGTTAATAATAGTATCAATTTCATAGGGTGGCTGTGAGGATTAAATGAAATGAAAAATGTAGAGTGTAGAGTGCCTGGTACATTAAAGCATCCAATAAATGATAGCTGCTATAATTATAAGTAGTAGTCCTCATGAGAAATGTTTGCCTATATGGCTAAAAGGCAAAGTTTCAAATGACGAGTAAGCTCTCTGATAAATGCATTCAGCTCTGAGCCACAGGATAAATAACAACCTGAACCCAAGAAGGAAAAGGCTTTAGGTCTCACAGCTAAGAGGGGCAACGGCTTCACGTTCCAATGCTAAGGATATTGAAAACTAGCATGCATTTGGACCATCTGGAAAGATTCAAATGGGAATTTTAATAACTCCTTGTCTTATTCCAAATTTGTTAATGGAGTATAATGTCAGTCAGTGTAATGTAAAACTGGCCGTGGCTCAGAGAGCGCCAGGTTTACATTCTGGCTTCACCATTTACTGTATGACCCTGGACAAGTTCCCTAACTTCTTTGCCCTAGTTATCTTCCAAGTGGAGATAATAATAATATAACAATAACAAAACTACTTCTACTGCTTCATAGGCCTGTTGTGAGTATTACATTCGGTGGTGTGCTAGTAGCAGCTTGGGAGTGCTGCTAAATTTCCAGGATTTTGTGTGCTTGAAGTTGGCCTTGGTGGGAGTATTGACACCATGGATGTTGGCACACACTACCATTCAGGCCGTTTTGCCCAGAGAACCGTTTACAGCACAGCACTGATTACATCCAATAAAAATTTAAAAGGTTTAGTACCAAACGTAGCACAAAACAAGAACAAAAAGTAAAACAAATATTTTTAATTGTTTACTGCACTCTTAGTATGTGTCTACCTCTGTTTTAGGCACCATTTAACACTACTAGAAGAGGATAAGTTGGGCACATGGTGCTAAAAGAGACAACTTAGGCTATGTCTAGAGGATAGGGTAAGAAAAGGGTTTGTCATTGCGGGCATGAAGACAGAAGCAGCTACTGAGTGGCTACTGCAACCTTTTCCATCTCTACCAGACTTTCATTCATCTTTATTTCCCTCAGATTTAACACAATACCTGGCAGACATTTGTTGGTTAAATAATAATCGGTTTGACCATGCAATAATAAAATAATATATTTGATTGGTCATTATTAAAAGTGATTTTCAAAGGATTTAATTGCCTGGTTGATTGAGTATTGTGGGTAAACTTGTCCAATATACCCATTAATATCCTTTCCTTTCTCTCTAAGCATATCCTTCAACAATGAAGCAAATAACACCTAATTTTAAAATACTGAATAAAATAGTATAATTGCAGTGTGTACTTCTTAACTGGATTATTATAATTTACTGCGGGATTTGCCATGGATAGATAATGATGTACACAACTGATGAGTTAAGACAAAACAGGAAAGAAGACTTGTAATGTATGTCTGTTGGAAGGTGATTCTCATTGTACAAAAAGAGTTTAAATTGAATGGCAACTTAATTCATATGTACACTACAGTGGGCTTTCTTTTTTTTTTTTTTTTGGCATTGTTTCCTTTTGTGAGAAGGACACTAGAAATCAAAAGAAAAAGGAAGTTGCACTCTTCATTGGAATTTCTGTATCACTCTTTGCAAACAGGAATCCAGTTTTCTTTCCATCTAATCTGACAGCTTTATAGAGGCACTGAGCCATCTGTTGGGAACAGTTTGAATGATACTTGAGAGAAGAAAAGGGTTGGATTACGGGAATCTTTAGGCAAAGCACATCCCAGAAGAAAACAGACAACTGTGGGCAGTTGCTCCAGGTAGGATTTAGATGGGAGGATTGTATCAGCTGGCTGTGCTTTTACCAACCACAGCATAGTATAGTTACAGTGCTTCTCCCACTTTATCGTGTGTAAGAATCCCCCGAAGAGCTCATTACCACGCGTTCTCCTGGGCCCCAGCCCTGCGTTTCTAACATGCTCCCAGTGCAGCTGCAGCTGGTGTGCAGACCACTCTCTGAGTAGTTTAATTAGAAGCCAACAAGGAAGAGACTTGCAGAACCTTTAGGGTATAACAGTGATTTCCAAACATGTTTAAGCTTTAGAATCATCACCTGATGAGTGTTTACAAAATATCAGTATAGGTCCATCTTCAGACCTGCTATCAGAATCTAGGAAGAAGGACCAGGAAATGCGATGAGTCTGATAACTGCGATGCAGAGGAGCTCCTGCCGTGGACCACTCCTGGGAAGCCAGCTGTAGGTCAGGACAGATGAGACTTCAGCGCTAATGCTCAAGCTCAGAGGCACATGCTGAAAAGAGGCAAGGCATAAAGTTCAAATACGAAACTTGAATTATTCCGCGGCGCCCCCCCCCCCTCTTTTTTGGTAGTTGAGGACATAGAGACAAAAGCATGAATAGATTTGTGTAAATGTCAGAGGCAGAAATCAAACCCAATTTAATCTGTGTATATAGCCTCTATTAATTCCCGCTTCACGCCACTTCCCAGGAGAACCAGGCAGCAATTCTGTAGCTTGTAAAGCACAGTTAGCAACTTAGCACCTTCTTATGGGATGGAAAAGTAAGGTAAAACAAAATATAAGCCTGGCAGTCTAATTGTGAAATAACAAGGAGGGATATGAGGTTTTCCTATTAATAGAAATAGCAAAAGGTCAAATTCCCATTTCTTGCAATTATCACACCCCACACACTTGGGAGCTACTGTTTTAATATATGCTAAAAGCTCACAATTTTGAATCAATTGTAGAGAAAGCAGATTACCTTGACATGAATACAATTTTATTAGTTTTGAATGAAGTGGTATGATTTATTTTAAAAGCTGGCTTCAAATGCTCCCACCATAAGTCCTGCCCAGACTATCTAAAGTGTCCACATAGTCAATCCTTTTGTAGTAAGTTTTTGAAGGCATTGTAGTAAAGGGAACACTTTCAAACCATAATCACTATATTACTTTAGCTAGAATTGGTGAATCTAATTATCCAGGTTGCTGTCTGGCAGAAATATGAGGGAATAAGGTTCAGGGTTGAGGATATTTTGATACTTCATTGAAGTTCTGCTTTTTTTTTTTTAAGGAAATTTTTAAAGAAAATTATTTATTTCTCCCCTCCCTCTCATTGTTTGCATTTGCTGTGTCTGTTTGTTGTGTGCTGGTCTTCTTTTTTTTAGGAGGCACCGGGAACCAAACCTCCCATGTGGGAGGGAGGCACCTAATCACTTGAGCCACCTCTGCTCCCTGCTTTGTTGTGTCTCTCATTATGTTTTCCTCCATGTGTCTCTTGTTGTGTCATCTTGTTGTGTCATCTTGTTGCATCAGCTCGCCACGCCAGCCCTTCACTTCAGCTGGCTGTCTTGCTCATCTTCTTTAGGAGGCACTGGGAACTGAACCTGGATCTCCCATGTGGTGGGCAGGAGCTCAATTGCTTGAGCCACATCTGCTTCCCAGTTCTGCTTATTGATGAGCCTGGAAACCACCCTGAAAAAAACAGAGAAAAGAGTGGACCCCCCTGGGTGAGGGCAGAAGGCAAGGCACAGAATACATGGCCATGGTTCCATGGACTAGTGATTCCAAAATTTCTTAGCAGTGCTTTAATGGATGGATAGGAATGATTTGTGGTTAACATGCCTATGTACCCATCTAAGTAAAATTGCTTTCTCTTAGATTGCTTATGTCTGAAGGGTGATTGTGACCTTAACAACATTGTTCCTTTAAGTAGACCAATTTTATTTGCTCAAAGGTTTTGTCAGTTTGCTTCCGAAAGAAGAGCTGGCTTTCTGCATGGCTGCCCCAAGGACACTCCTGGCTCTTATCTTGAACTGACACTCCTGCTTGGTGTGGCTGGCCCTGGTTGAAGCAGGTATGTAGCTTCAGAACCATGTAACTTTGGACTTTCTCTTTGATTCCTGAGTTGGCCTTTCTTTACTCTGGCACTCTCTTCAGTCCTCCTTCATTCTATACCCTGCAGGTGCAGGGTCTCCACCCTGCTGTCCTAAACAAGCTCAAGACAGAATTTCAACTTCACGCTCACCTGCCTGGAATGGGAGATAAGACAGGAATAACTATGCTTTCGTGAGCTCTGTAGATAGTAGTGATGTAAATGGGTTCACTAATGGCTTACAAAGAAAGACAAACATGAACTTCAAACCTTGATGGTTTGGTGTGGAGATGATGACTACGTGACCTTAAAAGATGAGGGCACTACGAAGTCAGGAACGGAAGCTGACGTTTCATCAGGAACGTTTCGATCGGCAACTAGAGTTGGGGTGTGGTGGTTTGCAGTTTGATGCAGTGGTGGTGCTGCTGACTCCATCCTCTCCCATCCTCTAGGCAGTGGTGTGCTAGAGCTCGCTCCTTTCAGCTCCCAAGAGCCAATCATTAGACTTTCAGGAATTCTGCAATCTACATGTTATATATAATATTATTAAAACTTAAATTAGGTAGATAGATGATACAGAGAGAGAGAATGTTATAACAAATGTGGCAAAATGCTCATAGTTGGTATATCTGGGTATCTGGGTGACCAACCCCTGGTCTGTGGATGTGCACCCATTTGTAAATAGGAACTTTGAAGATGTTATTAGTTAGGGTGTGCCCAAACTGAAGGAGGGTGGGCCTTAATCTAATATGGTTGAAGTCCTTAGAGGCAAAGGAAATTAGATACTGAAGGAGCAGCCATGGGGAGCAGCCAGAAGCTGGAAGTCAATCAATAGGACCAGGAAGAGAAAGGAGAAGACACTGCCGTGTGCATTGCCATGTGATAGAAAAGCCAAAGCACCCCAAGATTGCTGGCCAGCCAAAAGATACCAACACTGGATGGAAACAAGCCCTCTAGCTTCTGAAACTATGAGCTAATGAATTCTTTTTGTTAAGTCAACCCGTTGTATGGTATTTGTTTTAGCAGCCAGGAAACCAAAGCAACCTCTCTCTATATTAATTTTATCATCTTTAGTTTGCCACCAGAGCTAGCACCTGAAAGGCTTCATTGCTTCTGTCCTATGTTTGTTTGTTTTAATAAAACTTTGCTATTTGTTAAAAAAAAACTCACTTAAGTTATACACAATTATTGTATGAATTATTTACAAATTGTTGTATACAAATGATATGTTATTGAAATATAAAAAATGCATTAACTTATCTGTAAATAAATTATAGTAAAAACAAAGATAATAATACTCAAAAGTCATCACTTCCTGCAATTTTACTACTACTCTTGAGGTTATATTTTATCTGTATGATGAAAATACACATAATAGGTGCCATGCACATCTCTTCCTAAATCCACATTCAGTGACATCACGTTGAGAGCTTGAACTGGGCCAGGTGGCCATGGGTGGCATATCTACACCATGAAAATCAGCAAATGCTACAAATCAGTGCTTGATTTACTATTTTGCTGATTATTTAGACTTAAGAAGGAGTTGGAGAAAATTTTAATAATGCAGATTAAACTTAAAAGTATGTCACGTCTAAAGCTGTTATACAATGTGAATAGCACAAAAAATTTGAGAGAATATTTTTCCATTGTTCAAAAAATATCATTTGATTCAGTGAAAGAAGTCACTCACATCTGAATGACTGTGATGAATGAGTGAGGTTCCAATATATGTTTTTATTGTCTCTTATTTGTCTTAGGCATTAAAGTAAATGAAAATATCAACCAACATTCATGGTGAAACTACACTTGGAACTACAGTTGTTGAACATTTACCAGTACCTGACTGTCTGCAGGCCACCATTCCTCTCTAAAGCTCATTGCTGATTAGCCAGCTCCTCCCTCTGTGGGTAAGAGGAAATTTTCATTTATTGTAGAAAATCTTTAAAAGTTTTAGATAAGCAAAAAATAAAATAAAAATCCCTATAATCTCACCAACCAGAGATAGCATTGATTCCTATTTTTTCAAAATGTAGAATAAAACTATAAGTGAATACTGTTTTTGTAATCTACCTTTTTTGAAAAATAGTATTTGGAGAGCATCTTTCCCTATCTCTAAATCTAAATCTTCTAAAATCTCAATTTTAATTATTTCTTTAAAAAGTTCCTTTATGGATTATCATAGATTATTTCAACAATCCTCAGTCATTGAACATTTGGTTTATTACCAATTTGTTGCAATTAAAAACACAACCCTACAAGCATGTCTTTGTGTAAATAAGATAACCATTATTTTCCTTAGGATAAATTTCCAGAAAAAAGGTATGCATGTACATTACTAAGACTTTAAAACCTCTACTCTGGTAAGACTGGAAACTCCAAGTGGTAGGGACTGTCTGCAAGTTCATTCAATGCCTATTTGAGAAGGAAAGAAATGGAGATGGGTAGTAGACCTGCAGGCTGGCGGTAATTTAGAGCAAGTGGATGGTAGTCTGCTGAAATTAACTGATCTTTAAAGAAAGAGGATGAGAAAAAGGGGGTTAGTAGTACAGGAAGCGAACAGTTACACCCTTTTTCTTGGTTGAGAATTCTTTAAATCAGGGTGTAGTTTAATTGAAAAAAAAAAATCACTAACAAAAACCACAATCTTGGGCTTATAAGGTCTAAGTTTGACACCCAGCTCTACGGCTTATTTGTCATATTTCTAAGGATAAGCAAAGTGCTTTACTTTACATAAGTTTCCCCAGTTCTAAAAATAGAGATTGCAATGCCTGCTCCATTTACCTCATAGGATTGCTGTAAATCAAAATGAAATAATGGATGTGAAAGTGCTTTATAAAATGCCATTAAACTTCACCATTTTATAGACTTTGATAAATTCTGTTTATTCTGAATTAAAAACAGTTTTTTTTTCAACAGCAAAAACAAAGCATACAAAAAACCCACCCCTATGTAATGAAGAATTGTTCCTGCTAAGGGAAAATTCAGCCCACCATAAAATTTACTTACTATGGCTCTTGAGAAAAAAAAAGATGAACCACATACAATTAATAGAAATTTTAGGCTTAGTTTTGTTTGATTTTATACTTATAGAAACAAATCTAATTATTGTTTATGATACTAGTTATACATATTTAAAAGATTTTATAACAGGATAGTGTCTTGTCATTTATGGTTAAGTAATGGGCAAGAAGCTACATGCATTCAGAAAATTGTAAAGCAAGAGTTCTGCAACTAGGAAAATAGCAATTTAAAATAGAATTTTTCTTCTGCTAGAAATGCAAAGGACATTAACCTGACTAGTTGCCATCTCAGTGAAACAATCTTCACCAAGGTTTCTTGATGTCTGGTTGCAGTCTGCAGAGCAACCATCTAATGAGGCTATAATTTCCTATGAGGTGAGAATAAGATGAGAGACTACAATAATTATTAAAGCAATGTTTTATACAAATTAATATGCAAGGTTCTACCTCTAGCTAAGTAGCAAGACTAGGACAATTGAGTTCAAAATTTAATGGAGTTGTATACAGTCTATTTAGTTGGAGAAAAATAATAATCACAGAACTGAGTCACAACGTTTATGATTCACAGATAATTATTGTTTTGTTATTCTGGGAAGTAGAAATATAAGTGGTACATCTTGGAATAAATAGGGATATAACCTTGCAGATGTCTTTGGTTCTTTTAAACCTTGTTATAGTGCCAAAAGTAGAGAGACTCTCAGCTAAGGGTGTTGGTATTTTCCTAGTTGGTCTAGTGGTAGCTGGCTTGCATTACCACTTAGGAGTCTATGAGATTTCTAGATTTCCGTCAGGCATTCCATGAGTCATCTTTGGGAAGAAATTGAAAAGGACAATGTAAGTACAGAAAGCAGTAGTGGAGGAAAACTTCTTCCTGGAACTTCCCTCAAACTTCCTTTTTGAATAGGCACTGATTTCAGACCAGAAATGAGATGATTATTACTTAAAACATCTGCATAGACTTTTGCTCTCGTCAAAAGCATGATTTTATTGGATAAGGGGATGCATTAGAAAGCATGAAACTGAGGATAAATCCCCAGTTTTGCACTGATTAACTGTGATGTCATCGTCATTTAATAGTTTATTAAAAACCTCTATAACATTTATTAGTCTTATTTATTGGGAGAGGGGGAAAGATGGCAGCAGAGTAAGGAGCTCCAAGAGTCAGCTTGTCCTACAATACAGGTAATAATCATTCAATGCTATCTAAATCATCTTTTTGGGGAGCCCAGGAGACCAAACAAGCATCCTGCAACATCCGTGGAAGAATGGAAGGAGAAGACTGCCGCAGATTCATGAGTAGAGCTCTCCACGCCCTGGAGGCTGGTGCCCATCCTCCACTGGCAGTACAAGCCACCTTGGAAGCTATTCCCTGTTTGGAGTTGGAAGCTCCATTTCCCAAAAACGGGAGAGGAAGACATGGTTGGGCACCGATTTCAGCTACTGATTAGTAAATTTGGCTGACTAAAGTCAAATCCTAAGAAGAGCTAAAGTTTGAACCTATTCAAGTTGGAAAGAGTCCAGTAGCCTCCATCTTAACTCTACCCCACATGCAGGGCTGATTGAAAATCACAGTGAAGGTCGGGACTGGCTTCTTACCACCCAGGTTGGATTGCAGCATTAGCCTAGGCTCTAGCAACACCTCAGGCAGGGAGGAAGCTGGGGGGATCAGCAGCAGCCTCTTTTGGCAAATGCAGGCACTTTTGGCCCACATGGACTAGACTGGTGCACAAACCTGTGGATACATTTCTGCCCCAGATAGGATAAGAAGGGGGTAGTGTTTCTTCAATCTTTCTGGACAATTGCAGGCATTTTCAACCCACATGAACTGGACTGTTGGACACATCTCTGGCTCCATCCCCACCCCTGACAGAGCAGGAGGAGGGACAATGCTCCCAAACCCTTTCTGGGCAACTGTAGTTGCTTTTAGCCTTCATGGACTAGATTTTGGGGCACACCAGAGGCTCCATTCCAGTCCCTGGCAGGGAAAGAGGGGGCTGGTGCTTAATCAGTCTACCAGATAACTGTGGTCAGTTTGACTCACATGGTTTAGTTTGCTGCCAACACCTGCAGCTACATCCTGTCCCAGGAAAGGGAGAAAGAAATGTGGAGCTTCATCAGTCCCTCTAGACAACTACACATGGTCTTGGGCTTCATGGCTTGGATTACTGCACATGGCTGTGGCTCCTTCCCTACCCCTGGCAGGGGAGAAAGGTGGGAGAAGCATCATCATTCCTGGGGCAACGTGGGCACCTACAGCCTCCATAGTTTACAGTACCAAGCACCTCCTTGGCTGCTATTCTGTAAGCAGCAAGGGGAAAATGGCAAGAAACAGATGAAAAAGAGCTGAAAAAATTCAGATTGGCTAAATACAAGCTACTATAAAGCTCCAAATTAAGTTGAACTAAGTATCAAAGAGGGGATGTAGCACAAAGTCAATCAAATAGAAAGTTCTAGACTAAGAGAAAAAAAGGCCAAGAATAAATACATCTAATAAATCAGATGCCAAGATACCAACAAAAAATTACAATCCATAACAAGAAACAGGAAGATATGGCCTAGCCAAAGGAACAAACTAAACCTCCAGATGGCATAAAGGAGTTGAGACAACTAGTCATAGATGTTCAAACAAATCTCCTTAAAAATTTCAAAGAGCTGGCTAAAGAGATTAAAGAAATCAAGACACTGCGTGAGCACAAAGAATTTGAAAGCATACATAGAAAAATAGCAGATCTTATGGGAATGAAAGGCACAATAAATGAAATTTAAAATACACTGGAAGCATATAACAGCAGATTTGAAGAGGCAGAAGAAAGGATCAGTAAGTGTGAAGACAGTGCCTCCTAAAGTGAATATATGAAAGAACAGATAAAGAAGGAATGGGAAAATTTGAACAGGGTCTCAAAGAACTAAATGACAGCAAGAGACATGCAAACATACATGTCATGGGTATCCCAGAAGAGGAAGAGAAGGGAAAAGAGGGAGAAAGAATATTTGAGGAAATAATGGTAGAAAATCTCCCAACCCTATTGAAGGACATAGATATCTGTGTCCAAGTAGCACAATGCACTCCCATCTGAATAAATCTGATTAGACTTCCTTTGAGACACAAATGAATCAGAATGTCAAATGTCAAAATAAAGAGCGAATCCTGAGAGCATCAAGAGAAAAGTGATTCATCATGTACAAGGGATGTCCAATAAGATTAAGTGCTGATTCCTCATAAGAAACCATGGAGGCAAGAAGGCAGTGGTATGATTTATTTAAGATACTGAAAGAGAAAAACTGCCTGCCAAGAATCTTATATCCAGCAAGATTGTCTTTGAACATGAGGGTGAGTTTAGAATATTCACAGATAAACAGCAAATGAAAGAGTTTCTAACAAAGAGACCTGCTTTGCAAGAAATACTAATGGGAGTGCTAAGCCTGAAAAGAAAAGACAGTAGACAGGGGCTTGGAAGAAAGTCTAGAAATAAAGATTATATCAGAAAAAGTAACTAAAAGTGCAAAAAGAGTGGTGAAAATAAGATATGACAGATAAAACCCAAAGGTCAAAATGAGTGAAGTAAGAACTTCCTTTACAGTAATAACATTGAATGGTAATGGATTAAAGTCCCCAATCAAAAGACACAGACTGGTGGAATGGGTAAGAAAATATGAGCCATCTATGTACTGTCTATAAAAGACTTACTTTATACCCAAGGATACAAATAGATTGAAAGTGAAAGGCTGGAAAAAGATATAGCAGTAACAACAACAAAAAGCTGGAGTAGCTATACTTACATCAGACGAAATAGACTTTAAAGGCAAAGCTGTTATTAGAGACAAGGAAGGTCATAATATACTAATAAAGGGGTAATTCAGCAGGAGGAAGTAACAATCATAAATGTTTATGTACCTAACCAGGATGCCCCAAATTACATCAGGCAAACACTGGCAAAACTGAAGGGAGAAATAGATGTCTCTACAATAATGGTTGGAGACTTCAATACACCACTCTCATTATTGGATGGATCATCTGGGCAAAGGTTCAATAGAGAATCAATAAAGAAACAGAGAGCTTGAATAATATTATAAATGAACAAAACTAACAGACATATACAGAACATTGCACCCCAAAACAGCAGGATATGCATTCTTCTCAAGTGCTCATGGATCTTTCTTCAGGATAGATCATATGTTGAGTCACAAAGCAGATCTCAATAAATTTAAAAGATTGAAACTATAGAAAGCACTGTCTCTGATCATAATAGAACAAAGCTGGAAATCAATAACAGGCAGAAAAAGGGAAAGTTAACAAATATATGGAGATTAAACAACACACTATTAAATCATCAGTGGGTCAAAGAAGAAACTGCAAGAGAAATCAATAAATATCTCAAGACTAATGAAAGTAGAACACAACATATCAGAACTTATGGGATGCAGCAAAAGTAGTGCTGAGAGCAAAATTTATAGCCCTAAATTCTAACATTAAAAAAGAGGAAAAAGCTAAAATCAATGACCTGACTACACAGCTGGAAGAACTAGAAAAAGTACAGAAAACTATTCCCAAAGCAAGCAGAAAGAATGAAATAACAAAAATCAGAGCAGAAATAAATAAAATTGAGAACAGAAAAACTATACACAGAATTAATAAAACCAAAAGTAACAGTAAAGTATTACCAAAGCAAGAAGAAGGAATGAAATAACAAAGATTAGAGCAGAAATAAATGAAATTGAGAACAAAAAACAATAGATAGAATGAACAAAACTAGAGGTTGGTTCTTCAAGATCAACAAAATTGACAAACCCTTAGCTAGACGAAGAAAAGAAGAGAGAAGATGCAAATAAATAAAATCAGAAATGAAAAGAGGGACATTACTACTGACCCCACAGAAATAAAAGAGATATAAGAGGATACTATGAACAACTGTATGCTAACAAACTAGACAATGAAGATGAAATGGACAAATTCCTAGGAACACATGAATAACCTACACTGACCCTAGAAGAAATAGAAGACATCAACAAACCAATCACAAGCAAAGAGATTGAAACAGTCCTCAAACAACTCCCCAAAATGAAAAACTCAGGACCAGATGGCTTCACAGGTGAATTCTACCAAGCATTCAAAGAAGATTTAATACCAATCTTACTCAAACTCTTCCAAAAATTGAACAGGAAGCAATGCTACCAAACTCATTCTATGAAGCCAATATTGCCCTAATACCAAAAGCCAGATAAATATGTTATGAAAAAAGAAAATTGTTACAAATGCAAAAATCCTCAACAAAATACTCACTAATCAAATCCAACAACATATTAAAAGAATTGATCATCATGATCAAGTGGGTTTTATGCCAGGCATGCAAGAGTGGTTCAACTGAAGAAAATCAATCACCATTATACACCAAATTAATAAATCAAAGAAGAAAAACCACATGATCCTATTGATTGACATGGAAAAGACATTTGAAAAAATCCCGTATCCTTTGTTGATAAAAATGCTCCAAAAGATAGGAATAGAAGGAAACTTTCTCAACATGATAAAGGGCATATGTGAAAAATCAACAGCTAATATTGGACTCAATGGTGAAACTCTGAAAACTTTCCCATTGAGATAGGGAACAAGACAAGGATGCTCACTGTCACCACCATTGTTCAATATAGTGCTAGAGGTTCTAGCTAGAGCAATCAGGCAAGAAAAATAAATAATGGCATCCAAATTGGAAAGGAAGAAGTAAAACTATCGCTTTCTCAGATGATATAATCCTATACCTTGAAAAATCCAGAAAAATCTACAACAAAGCTACTCTAGTTAATGAAAGAAATCAGCAGAGTGGCAGGATACAAGATTAATACACAAAAATCAGTAGTGTTTCTATACACTAGTAATGAGCAATTTGAAAAGGAAGTCAGGAAAAAATTCCATTGACAATAGAGACTAAAAGAATCAAATATTTAGTAATAAACTTAACCAAAGTTGTGGAGCAATTGTTTCAGAAAACTACAATGCATTGCTAAAAGAAATCAAAGAAGACCAAAATAAATGGAAGAATATTCTGTGTTCATGGATGGGAAGACTAAATATTGTTAAGGTGTTAATTCTACCCAAATTAATATACAAATTCAATGTAATCCTGATAAAACTTTCAAAAGCCTTTATAAAGAAATTGAAAACCCAATTTATTTGGAAGGGTAAGGGGTCCCAAATAGCCAGAGACATCTTAAAAAGGAAGAAAGAAGTTGGAGGATGCTCACTTCCCAACTTTATATTATATTACCTAGCTACAAAGGTAAAAACAGCATGGTACTGGCATAAAGACAGACATATAGACCAATGGAACCAAATTAATGGTTCAGAAACAGACCTTCACTTCTATGGTAAAGTGATTTTTGACAACGCATTCAAGCCCATGCAGCTGGGGCCGAACAGTTTATTCAACAAATGGTGCTGGGAGAACTGGATATCCATATCCAAAAGAAAGAAAGAGGACCTCTATCTCACACCATATACAAAAATTAACTCAAAATGGATCAAAGAGCTAAATATAAAAGTTAGAACCGTAAAACTCCTAGAAGAAAATGTAAGGAAACGTCTTTAAGACCTGGTGGTAGGTGGTGGATTCTTAAACCTTACACTGAAAGCATGAGCAGTGGAAGAAAATATGGAAAATGGGACCTCCTTAAAATTAAACACTTTTGTGCTTCAAAGGACTTTGTCAAGAAGGTGAAAAGGCAGCTTACTCAATGGGAGAAAATATTTGGAAACCACATATCTGATAAGGGTTTGATTTCCATGCTATATAAAGGGATCCGGCAACTCAACAATAAAAGAGCAAGCAGTCCAATTTAAAAATGGACAAAAGACTTTGTGATGGTTAGGTTAATGTGTCAACTAAGCTAGGTAGTTGTGCCCAGTTGTTTGGTCAAGCAAGCACTGAGTAAACTATAATACAAGGACAATTATGGGCTTTACTCATCAGTGAGTTTACTGCATAGATGGCTGATTACATCTACATTGACCAGGGAGATTTCTGTCAACAATGAGTGATGCTTTATCCAATCAGTTGAATGCCTTAAAAGGGGGGAAGTGATTTCAGCATTCAGAGAGAATTTCCCAACTTGTCTTTGGATAGCCAACATCTCCCGGAAACTCATCAAGGATTTTCATTGGATTTTCACTGGAGCCCCTGGTTTGCAGCCTCCCTGCAGAACCTGGACTTGTGCATCCCCGTGGTCATGTGAGAGAATCTTATAAATCTCTTGTTGATTCTGTTTCCCAAAAGAACCCTGACTAATACAGACTTAGACATTTTTCCTAAGAGGAAATACAAATGGTGAAAAAGCCCATGAAAAAATATTCAGTATCACTAGCTATTAGGGAAATGCAAATCAAAACTACAAAGAGATATCCTCTTACACTCATAGAATGGCCATTATTTAAAAAACAGAAAAACAAGTGTGGAGAAGATGTGGAGAAATAGGAGCATGCCTTCACTGTTGGTGGGAATGTAGAATGCTGTAGCCTCTTGGAAGACAGTTTGGCAGTTCCTCAGGAAGCTAAATATAGAACTGCCATATGATCCAGCAATCCCTCTACCAGGAATATATCCAGACGAACTGAAAAAAGTGACATGAACAGACATCTGCATATGGATGTTTATAGTGGCATTACTCACAATTTGCCAAAAGGTGGAAACAACCAAGTGTCCATGAACCAATGAATGGATAAACAAAATGTGATATATACATACAATGGATACTTTGCTGATGTAAGAAGAAATGAAATTGGAACACATATGATAACATGGATGAACCTTGAGGACATTATGCTAAGTGAAATAAGTCAGACACAAAAGGACAAATATTGTATGATCTCACTAATATGAACTAAATACTAAGAATAAACACATGGAGTTAAAACCTAAACTGTATTAATTTACTAAGAGATAGGATGAGGACTGAGAAAGGATACTGATGCTTAATGTATATAGAATTTTCAATTAGCTTGAATGTAAAAGTGTGAAAATGGATAGAGTGATGGTAACACATTATAGTGAATATAACTAACACAGCTGGTTTATAAATGGATTGTGACTTAAAGGGGTAGTCTAGAGATATAAATATCAACTGAAAGAAAGCTAAAGAATAATTTAGGGACTGAATAACATAGTGAATCCATAGGTGGTTGAGGATTGTGGTTAATAGTACAAATACAAGAATGTTCTTCTATGAACTAGAACAAATGTATGTCACTATTACAAGGTGGTAAGAATATAATGATGCATGGGAAAAGTACAATTAATGTAGCTTATGGACTGTAGGTAACAGCAATATTGTAATATTCTTGTATTAATGCCAAAGAAGGTATTATATCAACACTAAGGGTCAATAATAGGAGGATATGGGATTTTTTTTTTTAACTAAGGAAAATGTTCAAAGGTTTACTGGGGTGATGACTGCAGAACTCTGTGATGAAAGTGAGAGCCACTGTAGCAGTTGGCAAATTTAATGTAATTATGAATTCCAAAAATATAGTTGGATCATGCTTGTAAACTGATCTGTTAATCTGGGCATGATTAGGTTATGATTAGGGCGTTGACTGGGCCACGTCAGTAAGGCCTTGAGCCCCACCCCTTGGTGGGTGGGGAATCAAATATAAAAGGCATGGCAAGAACAGAGTTGAAGCAGTTTTGAGTAGCAGTTTTTAAGAAGCAGTTCTGATGTTGAAGAAAAGGCCCCAGAAGAAGAGTAGTGAGCCATTTGCCTGATCGTCTACAGCTGACCTTGTGGAGGAAACAGGAGCTAAGCCCAGAGAGAAATGTAGCCCCGGGAAGAGAGGAACACAAGAAGCCTGAACCCTGGCAAACGTCGGCAACTGTCTTGCTCCAACACGTGGCAATGAACTTTGGTGAGAAGAAACTTAATGGTTTATGGCCTGGTATCTGTGGACTTCTACCCCAAATAAATACCCTTTATAAAGACCAATCCATTTTTGGTATTTCACATTAGCACCCCTTTGGCTGACTAGTACAGAATTTGGTACCGAGGAGTGGGGATGTGCTTTTGTAATTACCAAAATGTTGGAACGATTTTATAAATGGGTATGGGGTATTATTTGGAGGAATTGTGAAACGCTTGATGGAAAAGGCCTAGACCACTTTGAAGAGACTGTTGATAGTAATATGGACGCTAAAGAGACTTTCTATGATGCCTTAGAAGTAAATGATGAAACTATTATTGGAAACTGGAGGAAAGGCGATCCATGTTTTAAAGTTGCAGAGAACTTAACAAAATTAACTCCTGGTGTTATATGGAAGACAGAATTTGAAAATGGTGAACCAGAGCATTTAGCTAAAGAACTTTCCAAGGTAAACTCGGAGAATGTGGCTTGGCTTCTCCTTGCAGCTTATAGCAAAATACTAGATGAGCGAAATACATTAAGGACTGAACTTTTGGGCACAAAGAAAACAGAAACTGATTCCAGAATGTCCAAGTTTCTGGAAATCAAATTCCAAGATCTAAATGCCCTATTTGAAGACTTTACTAAACTTGGAACTTGTAAATCAGAATTGCAGATGCAGTTATCTCGGAAAGACTTGTGGAAAGTCTTACTGTCTGATGGCCTGGACCCCTGCTTCCTGCATGTGAAACCCACAAAGTTTTTGAGAGAGTTGTATGAACAAAACCACTGTCAGCTTGGACAAAAGAGGACATGGAAAGGAGAGACTGAAGGAGAAACAGCTTTAAGAAGAAAACTGTGGAAGCAGAGTTCTGGGATTAAGACATCTCCTTGGGCCAAGAGAGGAGCCCCACCCAAGTGTACAGAGAGGGTGAGTTTGCCCCTGAAGTTGAAGAGGGTGGATGTCCCCACCCAATGTTCTGGGAGAGTTTTGCCACCACAGGGTACAGAGAGGGTGGAGCACATTCCTCAAAGATTAGGGCAGTTAAGGTCAACACCCCATAGGTCTGAGAGGGGTGTACCTGTCCCCCATGGATTAGAGAAGGCCAGGTGGTCAACCCATTGCTCTGAGAGGGTTGAATCTATATGCCAGAGGTTAGGGAAGGCCAGGTGGTCGACTCGTTGCGCTGAGAGGGTTGAACCTGTATGCCAAAGATTGGGGGGTGGGGGCGGATGTGGCTCAAATGGTTGGGCGTCCGTCTGCCATATGGAGGGACCTGGGTTCGATCCCCGGGACCTCCTGGTAAAATTAAAAAAAATATGCTCTGTGTGCCGGTGAGCCGCCAGGCCCCGGGAGCCATGCAGCAGGATGATGACGAAACAGGAGAGAGACGCAGGGGAGAGACAAGACGAGATGCTCCGAAAGCTCCGAAAACCAGGAGCCGAGGTGACGCAGATGGCAGAACACCTCTCTCCTACATCGGAGGTCTCCAGGATCGAATCCTGGTGAAGATTGGAGGAGGAGGAGGAGGAGAAGAAATGGCAGGAAACAGACACAGAGAGTTACCCAGCGAATGGACACAAAAAACAGCAAATGGGGAAGGGGGGGTTTAAAATGGATAAAGTAAATAAATAAATCTTAAAATCAAACAAACAAACAAAAAAAAGGTTAGGGGGAATGTTGTCTTCACCTCACTGTACTAGGGGGGCTGAGACTCTAACCCAAAGATTGGGTAAGGTGTGGCAATCACCCCAGCACTCTTGGAGGGTGAGGTCTGGAGTTTGGTCGACACCCAGATGTTTGATGAGGGTGGAACCAAGAAAATGGCTGGTGGGCAAGCCTGTGGAAAGGGTGGGTTCCCATGTGGCCCCAAGGAGAAGAAACCATCTTCTTAAGAATGACTCTCAGACTTTGAAATCGAATGGAGGATGCCCTGCAGGTTTACTGAACTGTAGAGGATCCATGACTCATGTTTAACATCCCAATTTCTCCTTATGATATTGAAAATGTTTATCCTTTGTCTTTCCATTTGTGTATTGGAAGCAGTTAAATGGTTTTGTAAGTTTCAGAGG
>JAQZBX010036898.1:0-23991 GCA_029593785.1 Cabassous unicinctus
GAGAAAAAAAAAAAAAAGAGAGGCCACCTTTGAGCAACAAGGAGACTCTCAGGAGGGAACTCTTTGGCACCCTAAAACACTAGACCAAGTTGCAAATTCAAAAGCAACTTTTTATTGACTCATAAGCATAGTTGTCAATATCAAGGGCCCATCAATGGACCATCCTTCTTCACTAGTCATTGCCCCTGTACTTGGGGGATAATTGCTGTTCCATTAGAGAATGTGGCAGAGCTCCCCAGGATGGGAATTCAGCAATCCTTTGGCTGTTGTGTGAGTCTCTACCTACTGTGACAATGCCCCATGAACATTTGAACATATTTATATACCTTATTTGTATACCCAGGTGAACTTCCTCCCATGTATCCCCCATCACTGACACCCTTCACCATTGATCCTCCCCTGCCATACTTGTAACCCTTCTGTGATCCAAAACTTCTTCAAAAATGAAGTTTGGCCCTTGAGTTAGGGCTCTCCTGGGCCAGAGCACACTT
Source organism: Cabassous unicinctus (assembly GCA_029593785.1). NCBI lineage: Eukaryota > Metazoa > Chordata > Mammalia > Cingulata > Chlamyphoridae > Cabassous > Cabassous unicinctus. The sequence goes on from JAQZBX010036898.1 coordinate 492, forward strand.
CATGGACTTTACATTGTTTTCTCTCCCCAGCTTTCGCTGAGCTCAGCTGTGTGCAGTCAGGATGGCCCTGAGATCAGGAGAAATGGTGTTACAGGGAGTTGGTGACAAATCCTGCTCACTTGAGCATCTGGCTGTGCCATTTTCCTTATTCATTTGACTAACTTCACACCATCAGAGCTTCACCATGGAGACCCAGATGTGAGACCCAGCAGGGGCTGGCCAGCTGCTGGCCCTGGGCTGCTGCCACAGGAGTTTGATCTGGGTCATTGCCTTCATCCATGCCAAGGAAGGGGACGCACTGGGTTGTGAACAGTCATTAAAGGGACAAACAGGGTGGGAGCCTGACTTGAATTCTTGTCTCATTCTGCCATTGGTTAGTCCTGTGACCCTAGTTAGGTCACTTAACCTCTGAATAGTGATTTCTGCTTTGATGACAATAGAACCCTCACCCATCCTTCACGGGAATGTTTTGAAGATCTAATGAGCCAATGCAAGTCAAAGTCTTTTGGAACGTGTAAAGACCACTGAAATTTAAGAGATTATTATCACTGTGGTGTGAACCATTTATCATATCCTTTTCAAAGTGACAGCTTTGCAGGAGAGCTGCTTTGCTGTAGGGAAGGCAGAGAGATGATGGCGGAGAAAGCAGCAGAGGGGGAGGTGGGGAAACCTGGGAACCTGGGAGGCCTGGGATGAGGAGGGGAAGGATGAGGTGGAGAAATTGAGGCTCTCTCAGGGTTACACATCAGGCCAGGCAATCTGCATAGGCTTGCCCACCTAATATTTACTACAGCCTTTTAACCACCCCCACCCCACCCCCACCTTCTTAGAAATAAGGAAAGCAGTATGATCTGCATCCCTGTACTGCTTTGTCCTCTGATCTTGTTTTACTGGAACAGTCCAGAATTATCCTAGCCTGAGGGCTTTTGTACTTGTTATTCCCTCTGTCTGGAATACCCCTGCTTATATCCACATCTAACTCTCTGCTTCCTTCTGGTCTTTAGTCAGAAGTCACCTTCTCAGTGAGGCTTTTACCCCCTGACATTTCATATGCTGCTTTCCTGATTTGTTCTTTATCCTTAGCACTTATCACTGTCAAGCATATAATGCATCACACTTATTTAGCTTATATAACATCTGTCAGTTCTACTAGAATGTAAACTCTGTGAGGGCAGAGTTTTTTTTTCTGATTATTACTACTGTATTTCTAGTAACTGGAGTAGCGCTTGGCTCTATAGTAGGCATCCAATAAATATTTGTTGAGTGAGTGAGTGAATGAATGGAACATAGAACTGGTATCTAAGCATATGGGCTTCTTCAGTTAGTTTTTGGTTTCTGGAGATGGCCACCAGTGATATAATTTATTCTCACACCAAATATTTGCACAATCCCAAATGCTAACCCTTATGTCTTTTGATTAGACTCCCTCCCACAACTAAGTTGGTTCTTGAATTTTGATCTAAAGCTGTTCACTGAAATACAAAGAAAACTAAGATGCCTTAAGCATGCCAGACTTCCTAGGAAGAGCGGCTTGGTCTACCAGCCTGACTGACCCACAGCCAATGCTTCCTAAGCTCAGGTGGCTCAAGGTATTTCTGGGCCATTTCCTGAGTAAACAGCACCTTGGCTTGTGGTATTGGGGAGCCGAGGCCAGAAGCAGCTCAGGCTGCACGGGGGATAGATGGGGAGGAGAATTTTGTTGGGGTCTCTGCAGGGATGTGGCCTATGAAGGGTTCCCATCACATCACAGACGGAGGCATTCTCTTCTTATTGGTACTCTTAAAGTACTCTTTCCCTCCCTCCCTCTCCACTTCTCCTCTCCCCCTTCCCCCTCCCCCTCCCTCCCTTCCCTTTGTGTGTGCACATGTGTGTATGTGTGTGCGTGCACAGGGGATGACCTAAATCTGATTGGAATTAGAAGGTAGAGGACTTGCAATTGTCCAAGGAGGTTTAGAGGAGCATGCCAGGGTGGCAATAAAGGCCAGGCGTTCCGTGCCTCCTGTGGTGGCCTCCAGGAAACCGGCGCGCCCATCTTTTTCCCTCTTGGCGGGGCATTCTGTGAGAATAGAGATTGGAACTCAATACAAACTGAGAGGGAGGAATGTGTATTCTCACAGCTCTTTTAAAGTTCTCAGTCTAAGGCAGAAAACCTCACCAGGTGTTTCATTACCCACTGCAGGTGGTTTCCTCAGGCTGACGGGTAGGATGCTAGCTGTGGTTAAGTCTGGGGTGCCTGTGAGTGTGCATGTGTGCCTTCCCGCCCTTGATTTGAGGAGGGGATTATAAAGCAGAGCGCTCTGGAATTCACAGTGGAGTAGTCCTGGCTTGGTTGCTATTAGCCAGCCGTATGACACTGGAGAAGTCCTTCCCCTCCATGTTCAAATAAATGAGGGCCTCGGATAAAATAAGGCCCTAGCTTCCTTTCGTCCTAAAATCCCATGACTGCCTATCTAAACAGGTGGGCTTCTTCAGTTAGTTTTTGGTTTCTGGAGGTGGCCACCAGTGATGTAATTTATTCAACACCATTTGCACAATCCCAAATGCTAACTCTTGAGTCTTTTGATTAGAGTCCCTCCCATAACTCAGTTTCTTTAATGGACTCAGTTATATTTTCAAGGAAACAGAACATCCTATATCTGGGGGTGTGTCTTCTTCCTCAGATGTGCCTTATGATGCAGAAGCTGAAAGGTCATTCCTTGTTTGCGCCTTTATATTTTCCTGGACAATGGAGAGTTAAACCAGAATGTCCTGGGTAGGCTGGACACAATTCTCACGCCTCTCAGGCTAGCGCTGTCAGGCTGGCAAGGACAGACGTGCATCAGGCTTCAACCCTGGGCCTCAGTAAATATAAGGAAGCAGGGAGTTATTTGGTGGCCAGAGTCTCACCAGGTTTCCTGGGCCCCCTTCACCTTCACTCCCCCTGGCTGCCTGATTTCCATAATAAGACACATAGCCATTTGGTAGATTCATTCTTTGGAGCCAGGATCCCTGTGGTACAGCCTGTGTTGTTTATGAAGCAACATAAAATCTTCCCTGGCCAAAGCACATCGTTATGCAACTCATTAATACCTGGCAGTTTAAATGACCCTAGCTAATGATACGTGGGGGAAAAATTGCCTGAACGTTCTCTAAATGCACAGCCGAAAATGTTTTCTGCATCTTATTATGTGGGAAATATCACTAAAAATAAGATGAATTTTATGGTACTCTTTCCCTTTTGTGTTTATAAGGAATGTCTCAGGATCCAAGCAATCCTGGGTTGTGAAGAAAACAGAAGAAAAGAAGCAACAGCACGATAAAGAAAATGCTTTTACAAACTTTGGGATTTAGTGCATTTTTGAGGCCCATCTATCCCAGAACAGAATGCTCTGGGGGATACACAGGTCATAGATGATGGTATTGGAGGGAAATAGAATATGATAAAGACCTTGGGTCATGAAAAGGATCCGGCTGCCTTCTATTGTCTGAGGTCTGAAATGAGGAGGCTTTGAATACCTTTAGAAATGTTTTCCATTATTCAACCTTCAAACTAGATCTTGGGGATCCAGACCAGGGTATGTGGAGTGCTAGGAAACCTAGAACCTCACGGTATGACCAGGGGTACTGGGACAGGCCCTCATAATTTGGAATTGAACCCTTTGTGATGAGTTGAAGGTTTTTGTTTGCTTGTTTTTAAAATTAAGACAGAAATGGGCAAGCTCCAGCACAAAGGAACACAGTCAGAGACTGCCTGCTTTTCGCATTGCCCCTCTCTTTAATCTGCCTTCCTCTTCTTTCTCTTTTTCTCTGTCTCCCCTCTTCTGATCCTAGTCCATTAATTTTGTTACTTCTCTTTTCTTTTTTCTCTTCTTTCTCCTTCTCTTCTCCCACACCCTGCCTCTACTAAGGGATTTCTTGGGCAATGTCTGGCCTCCAGCTCTGAGCAGCTTCTAGGGTTTGCACCAAGGAGGGATGAAGCAGATGGACGTAGGGGTAACAAGCTGGACCTCAGGCTACAGGAGGTAGGAGAGGAGAGCGAGAGGGATGAGGGCATGAAATGTGATGTGTAGAGGTGCTATACGCATCCAGACCTTGAGCCTCATGGACTTTGTCCTGTGGGAGAGGATTTCAGTTGACTCTGGTCATGGGATGAGGTTGCCCACTCAACCATTTCACCCATTCCAGTTTACCCTCCCTTTCCTGCCTTGCAGAGCCCACTCCCCACTCTAGAGGCTGACCATGGCAGATGTCCACTTTACAGCTGCTCTCGTAGCCAAGGCAGCAATCTCGGTCAATGAGTAGAAAGAAACGTCTGCTGAGAGTCTTAAGGGAGAAATTTCCTTCTATTTGGACGGAGTGTGTGGAAGGGAAGACCGCTCTTCTTTTTTCTGGATTTGGTCATGTCTGCATGTAGCATCTGGAACTGCAGTAGCAACCTTGCTATCATGTGGGAAGATGTTGTTCTAAGAATGGCAGAGCAAAAAGAGAGAAAGTTCCTGGGTTCTTGAGATCATTGCGCTGCCAGTGATGCCTGGAACATCTTATGGTATTGGCTTTACTTTTACTGTGTACGTCATTTTTCATTTGAGTTTCTACCTCTTACAGCTGAAATCCTTTTCATGAGAACCAGCAGCACAACATCATGTTTGGGCTTTATTTTGTGCTGATTCTTGTTTAGTTTCTTTAATGGACTCAGCTATATTTTCAACAAAGAAACAAAAACATCCTATAACTGGGGACATGTCTTTTCCCTCAAATGCCCCTTACAGTTCAGAAGCTGAAAGGTCAATTCCTTGTTTGTGCCTTTAGATTTTCCTAATAAAATAAAATAAAATAAAATAACTTTATTAACCCAAAGCTCATAGCCATCACACTAGACTAAGAAAATCAGTTTCAATGATTTTTCTCTGATTTTTAATGGGTGTGCTGTATGAGGTGAAGTAAGGCAGAGTGTCACTTCTGGTAAGGTCTGCCCCATCTCGGTGATGCAAGTGCAAAGGGACTGTTTCTCTTGCTTTCTCCCTTCTTCCCTCTATTTCTCCCAGATGCCATGTCTAAAGGGTTCTCCGTGTTTAACACATGGAGCCCTGTAATGAAACAACAATCTCTAGTGCCATACACCACCTATTGCTGCTTTTGTATGTAGCAAGATAAAAATTGTAAATCAATGTGTGTATCAAGTCCATCTCTTCACTCTTCCCCCTAAAAGCTTCTGAATTTATTCACTCAGTCTCTTTGCTCTGACCCCTCCAAGGAGGATCCAACCTTGTCCGACTAGTTCTTGGGATTCAGTGAAGGAGACTCTGGAGAAATGAATAGGGGAGGAATGTGGCATGAGACGCTGGTTAGGATGGGACTGAAGTTTTTGGTGGGTGGCAGTTTGAGGAAAGAGACATGGGAACAGGTCCAGGGCAATGTCACGGGTGAGAGGGAAACACCCAGGGCCTATGTTCACTCAGTTTGCACCAAGATGGCCAAATGGTTTGTTCACAGTCAGCGTCCATTCTGAGAGGTCAGCACCTGGGCTGCACCAGTTGTTAATATTTTGAATATCATCCCTGGAGACAAGGGCACTTAAGAAATCTCTGGGAGACAGTGGCCCTCTTTATTGTGTTTGAGATTTTAGAATAAAAGCTAAAAGGAAACCAAACCAACTTGTGTGATTTTGAAATTTCGTTTGGTTATGTTTTCACATCTGGGCCATACTCTGGGACAAACCACGACTTTGGAAGGCTCAGCTTTTGAGGTGTTACTGTATTATCACTCTTTATGGGAAAGAGTGATTGATACACTGGACTTTAGTTTGCATTTTAATACAGGACGAGGAGGAAATGCTTCTTTACCTTGAGACTTCTCTAAAGAAACACTGAATTTTCCTACATACATGTTTGCTTATTTAAGAAAAATCTTCTGAGATGTAATCTAATATAAAAAATTAAGATATCTTATATTCTTTTGTTTTGCACTAAGTTTTTGAAATCCCTTGTGTGTTTTACACTTGGCATGCATCTCAGTTCTGACAAGCCACATTCCAAGTGCTCAACAGCCACATATAGACTCTAGTGGCTACTCTACTGGACGGCCATAGTTCTAGACTATTTACAATAATATTTATTTTATTTTTTACTCGATGCTCACAATATATCGAGATGGGCAGAGATGATTGCTTTTTCCTCTAGTTCTATAAGGGTTTCCTTCTTAATGCTTTTGTGACCAAATTTTGAAAGGTCTGCCTTAGGGCAAGAGGATGAAAGATCAGCTTCAACGTTGGAAGAGGATATGCTGAGAGAGGAGACTCTGTAAGGATGTGTCCAGATGTGATGCTGGATCTTGAAGTCCACAGGGCAGGCAGTCAGGGAGGGAAGTTCACAGGCATGAGATGGAACCCCACGAGGATGGACCTGTGTCTCTTGTTGTGTCTGACTTTGGTGACCAGGGTCCCTTCAGAAGCTGGGGCCTTTTGTAATGGAGTTAAACACATACACCTGGCTCAGGAGTCGGAGAACCTGAAGGAGGCCCAGGAAAGGTGGAGCGATTGCAGGCCCAGCTGTTGCTTCACATCGACGAGTAGCTGAAACCCCAAATCAGCAACAAAGTATGTGAGCTACAAAATGGCTGCTGCTTCCCTTCTGCCCTCCTATCCTTTCTGAGAATCTTTCTTGTGTTCCACTCTAGCTGGAAACCTACAAGAAGGGGAATTCTGGGAAATGTAGTTCAGCTTAGCCAAGTTGACACATTACAAAGCCACGGGTATTCAATAAATATATGTTGAATGAATGAACACTATGCTGCTTCTCTTGGCAGTTACCTGGGAGTCAAAACACTTAGTTCCAGCTCTGCTTTTTACCAGCCCAGCAATCTTGAATAAATCATTCTTTGAGTCTTGGTTTCCTCTTCTGTAAACCTCCAAAAATAACTCCTATCAGTGCTGCCTAATTAATAGGACTTTTATGGGGATCAGTTGAGATAATCTGAACACTTTGAACATTATAGACCATAAAACAAACACCATGCAGTATTGTATTGTTTTAATTATTATTGTTGTTTTTATTAACACTTCAGTTTCTTCATCTATCACATGGAGTTAATAGTTCCTGGCCAATTTACCTTATAAGTGTTCCAGGGAGATTAAATTAGATGAAGTATGTGGAAGCATTTGTCAGCTATCACATTCTTCAAAAGTACAAGTCCTAATTATCATTCAGCCCTCAGATACATTTTCACATTGTTTTATCTCTGGGCTAAATGGCTTAGAGGGACAAGTGTGTAATTGGAACCATTCATGATCCTGGGAACTGGAGTGCAGTGGCCATTTCTTGGATGGGAGTTATGGACGGTGGATGAGGTTTCTGTCCTGTAAATCTGGGCTTGCATTTCATAGCAGCCAAACTTGCTCAGTAGGATGAAGAAATCCCTGCGGAAGGTCTTTGTAAAGATGGCATAGAGGAAGGGGTTAGCACAGGAGTTGATGGGGTAGAACAGGACCAGAAGGATCTTTGACTTGGACACAGTGATAAGGGGCACCTTGAGGGAGGCAGAGATGGCAAAGAAAGAGATGGGTGCCATGCAGAGGAAGTCAGTGAAGATGAGCATGGCCATGCGCTTGGCGATCTTGGTGTCGCTAGAGGAGGACACAATGTTGGGGTTCCTCACTGTGAGGTAGATGTGGGTGTAGCAACCACAGATGACTATAAAGGCCAGGACATTGAGCACAAGGAGGGACATGACATACAGCTGTGACAAGAGGCTATCAATGTCCATGGGCAGGCAGATGCTCACCTTCATATAGCTGCTGATGCCAAAGATGGGCAAGAGGGCAACTGCAAAGGCAAAGATCCAGCCCACCAACATGACACTGGCTGCATGGCGGAGCTGTATCTTGCAGTCCAGCTGCATAGCATGGGTGATGGTGTGCCATCTTTCCAGGGTGATGGCTGTCAGAGTGTAGACTGAGAGCTCACTGGCAAAGACAGTGAAAAAGCCAGCAGCATCACAGCCTGCTCCAGTTTGCCAATCAATGGCATAGTTGTGGTATTGGCCCTTGGTGTGGATATCAACTGATGCGATGAGCAGCAGGTAGATGCCAATGCAGAGATCGGCAAAGGCCAAGTTGCACATAAGAAACCGTGGGACGGTGAGTTTGTATTGGCTGGTAATCAGGATCACCAGCACTATGATGTTCCCAGTGATGGCCAGGATGCTAATGAACCATATCAAAACCCTGAGGATGTTGTACCCCATGATATCCTCACATGGGTTGAACGCATTGGGCTTAGGGGAGCAGGTTACATCAACCACTTCATTACATAAGTCATAGTCAAATTCATTGTACATCATGTCAAATCCTCTGCCATTACTGGACTCCTCCTCCTCTTCCAAAGATACTCTCTGACCCCTAGCCTGAGCCATATCATCAGCTTCTTGCCTTAAAATAGATTTGTTGCAAATTGGATGAAGCTCAGAGCTAGAAAAATACAAAAATGAATAGAGTCAACATTCTAGATTCAGAACAGCAAATGTCACCTGACTCTATACAGGGTAGAAATGATAAGGTTTCTTCCTCAAGTTTTTTTTTTTCCCTTCCTCTAGCAGCTTGTCTGCCCTTGAGGCTAAGCTCAAGGGTTAATGCTGCTTACTGTAAATGAACAGAATAACTTGTGTATATATTCCTACAGTTGGACAGCCCACTGGGAAACCATCTGGCCACAACCTGATTGTGGGGAGGAAGGCGCCTGGGACTAGCTAAGCCTTGCTGTTAAGTGCAAATAATTTACAGACGTGGTATCAACTCCACCCGTTCTCTTCCCCCATCTCCATTCAGCTATCTCTGAACATGCCTAGGCAGGACATATCCCTGTTCCTCCACTCCACTCCAACCACTGGAAGATCTAGATTGCTTTCTGATTCAAATGAGAGAGTTTCTTTGCTCCTTTTATCCACATAATTTAGAGGATCAGAGCCTGTGGTTAGCTCCCAGCCAACCCCTGTCACTTGGAATTGCTGGCTCTTTGGTACCCAAGCTGCTAGGAGGCCAGCTAATTTACTTAAAATGTTATGGAGGGCCCTGTTCTTTATTATCTCATTCGCTAGGGATAAATTTGTCTGCAAGGTAAGCCTGGCTCTCTCACATTAAATAGTTCTTTAGTGAATGCCCCAAAGAGCAAATGCAGGTTGCAAAGGGGCCTAATTTATTCCAAGATTGTAACTCATCCCCTGGGGAGCCTGGTGCTGCTTGAATTCATTTTCCTGTCTTAGTTTTCCCTTTAAATCCAATGTGCAAGAGACCTTGTCAACAGAGTAGAGACACTTTCAGAGGGGATTTGAATGAAAGCCAAATGATAAATATTCTAACCAGACAGATGGCTAGTAAATGCGGAGAAAGAGGGTAATAGATGGATTTGAAGCAAAGGCTAAAGGAATGGGGATGTTTCACACTGGACTCTTTTTGGATGGAAAGAAGTCACACACACATGCATATACAAACATACGCGCGCGCACACACACCCTCTCCCTGAGGGGCAAGTTTACAGAAATTTTAGGTGATTGTAGTTTTTCAAACCCCATTATCTCATATAAATGGGGAAGTGAGTGTTAAAACCCTTCAAAGACACCCATAAGAAGAAGGGAGGTGTCTGGGGGGAGTGGAGGAGGTCAAGGCTCCATTGATAGCAAAGGCTGAGTGCTTGCTGAGTGTTCCAGAAGACATGGACTGAACTTTTCACCATCAAAGTCGATGAGAAAGGGCTGTTGAGGTAGAATCCTCTCCTTTTCACCTCTCTGGGAAGTGAATTGCCAGGAAGTCATTTTCTCTTGACCCAAGGAACTCTTCTTTGTTGGAGAATGTGTGATACAGCTTCTTACATCAATTATGGGTTGCAGTAAGGAGACTAAATGATCAGCATACATGTCATTGAAAGTGAATGGGAACCAAAGCTCAGAAAATGTTTTGGTTTAGTCATAGATCTTACAAGTAAGGCGAGGCAATCTCTGAAATGGGCATAGAGAGGACAAGAGGGCCATTAGGTGACCCTTAGTCTAACTCCAAACCCCTAATTCCTGTCATGGATTAGCTGTGGCCCAATTCTAGAAACAGAAATGAAGTAAGCTGGTGTCTTCTGACTGTGATTAACTTCACTGGAATGGGACTTCACATAACCATCTAGAGATGACCTTAACTTCCCAGGGCTTATGATTGGCTTCTGTAAAGATTCTTATTGATATTGTTACAAACATTTTCAATATTTATTCTTCCCTTTCATGAAACAGAAGTCACCCAAGGACATGAGTGGGGAAAAGGTAAACAGTATGTCTCTGAGAAAGGAACAGAAATAAAAGTGGAAACTGAGGGAAAAAGGCTTGCCTCTGCAGTACTATGGCAACTTCCAAGTATTATAAGGAGTTGGGAATTCATCCAGGGTCCATTTAGAAAGTGGTCCTCTTGGACCCCAATCGATCAATAAATAAATGCTTAGGGGTGGCAGAGCAGAGTGGCCCAGAGCCTGAGCTTTAGAGACAGACAGGCCAGAGGATCTGGATCCAAGTTTAGATGGAGTTGGGCAAGTTATGATCGCTGAGCCTCAGATTCTGCATCTGTGAGAGGGGCATAATAATAATGACTTTACCATTGTAAGGATTAAATAAGATAAAGGTGCAAAGTATTACAGCTCCTGGTAGTGAGTACTCAACAAATGTCAGCAGTATGAAGACAGAAGATGATGGTTTTGTGTTGAGTTCCTGTTAGGGCCTAGCCCTGTGTGTGTGCTTAGATGCATATGCCACACGACTTCAATTTAAAATCCAGTTGTGGGAAAAAAAGGAAAAATTAAAACAAGAGCAAAATAACAATGCAAGCTGAGCACAGAACTATGACGAGGCAACATCTGGTTCAGTGATAAATGAGGGGAGCGGTTGGAATGGCCTGTCAATGAGAGTCGAGGAGGGCCATTTGGCCAAAACTTCACAGTCGCACGGGCCTAGCATTTCCACTCTGGGCAATATTTACAAATGAGGCTTGGAAGAACAATTTTATCACACAACTTGAAACTTGAAGCCCATTACTTCACCACATCTCCTGTGGTAAACGATGAAATGATACTATTTTCAAAGTAAATCCTGTAATTATCTCCTGAATAGCACAATTATATTGCCTTGTGTTTGTGGGTGTGAACTTGTTAAATACAAAGATTAAAAATCCACTGCAATTTTGTTACTCTGTTTGGCATGTTTGGAAGAGGGGTGGGCTTCCCCTTTGCATTGTCCCAACAAGCCCTGGTGGTGAGTTATGACAGGGACCTAGAAAGGTTGAGAGGAGGGTGGACTGGAGGATCTGGAAAGCTTTGTGTCATGGGACAAATGAAGGCAGACCTGAAGTTCTGGATGTGGGAATCCTAAAGCTAGGTCTGCATTGGCAGCAGGTGGCAAGACCAGAGGATTCTGAGCAATGCAGTGAGATGATAAACTCCTGTGCATGTGGGCACTGGACCAGATGGCACACTGACGGCTGTTCTTGCAGTGATCTTCACATCCTCTGAGAGTTCTCCTGAAGGGTATTCAGTTCCAGGGATTTAGTGGCAAATTTGTATCTTTCTTGCCCTGGCTAGAGTTCTTGTCTGCAATATAAAAGAGGCATGGCTTCTGCCTCAGCCCAGGCCCTTAAAAATTCTAGTTGTCAGGATGAAATTCCCTGACCTTGGAGCTAATCTGTGAAGTGTGGGTGATCCTGGATAGTTTCCCAGTGATACATGCTAATTCTGAAAAGTATCCCCTTTTCTGCAAATCTTTCCAATGGGTCTGAGTGTGGATTCCCAGTTACTTTGAACACATTTCATGGTGTGCACTCTGTTTTGTTTGTTTTAGTTTAGCATTTGAACAGGGGATATGTCCACATGTGCACGTAACAATGTATGTTAAAGGTTAAATAGTAGAGTGACATAATGCACAGGGAATCTGTACCAGTGCTGGGCTGTTGTATCAGAGCGGTGATAAAGCATCATTTGAGTGCAACTGTATTGTGAGGACTGCATAGATGAGTTCAGAGGAGGGTGAGAGCTTTGAGGGACTCTTGATAGCCAATCAATTCTTATCTTCAACAGACCCTTTAAATGTCAGGAATACATGCAATCCCCAAAGCCACTCCCTCTCCACTCTCCAGGTCCTGTCTGTGATTACCTCAGATCTTTAACCAGTTACCTATTGGGACTTGGCTCTGCTTGGGTTACTCTCTTAAACTGTGGCTTGGAAACATGCCCTTCCTCTAAAGCCAAAGAGAAAAGATGTTCCAGTCGATGTCCTTCCCGTAAGAGAGGGTTCGAGTGGCTGAGATGTCTTGCAGATAGGTGCATCAGTCTCTGGTATAATGTTTATGCTTTCCCGCTCCAAAATCAACTTTGAGGGTGGTAGGCTGGGACATTTCTGAGGTGCAGAATTTGAGATTTCAAGGGAAAATCCATTTGGGTACAAAGAAAAAAGGGAACAAATATTATATAGCACCAACTATGTGTCAGGCACTGTGCTTGGTGTTTTTCATGTTGGCTTATTTGACACCTGGTAGGGGTGCTACCATTTGGGTTGTCCTTTCCCATGAGCCCATTTTTAAAGAATTAGAAGAGTACAACTCTCCCTAGCCTGCAACAAAACCCACCCTTTGGTTCAGAATATGCCCAATAGCTTTGGTCAGGGTCATCTCTCTGGAAGTGGATTCTTTTTGTGCCATGGATCTGCAGATGTTCTGGGCCAAGTTCTGCATTGGGGAAATACCCAACAGGACTCGAAGGAAGGACATAGGAAGACTCACATTTGCCGTCTCCAGTTCGCAAAGGCACAGCAGTGGCTCGGGTAGGTGAGGGTGGCCTCCATGAGTGTGACAAACTTTTCCAAACTGGGAAGCTTTTTTAAGTTGTAAGTCGACCTGGCCCTCAGCTTCTTAAGATTTTCTAAGCCATAGCTGGGCAGGGAATGGATCCTTGTTCTTGAAATATCTCTACAAGGAGAAAAGGTAAACAGAAACTGATTACTGTGTGCCTGCTTGGTTAACAGGCAAAACAGCAGGCACTCTAGTGATAATCTTATATGGGTGAAGAGGAAGATTCAAATTCATCCAACACACCTGCATTGGATCAATATTTCACCAACAGGAGAGGAGCCCTGGTCTTTGTAGGAGGAATTAGATAACAGGCCACCTGAATCCTGGATCTATTTGCATCCTGGCTGATCTAGGGCTTAACTGCTGCTGGAGGTAGCATAACCATCTCCTCTTCCATGGTGTCTCTATTTGTACCCACTGATTTACATAGGTCTGAGGGATTGATACTATTTTCTCTACCATAAAACTAGCTGATAAAAATTTCTGATGAGCTGGGCTGGAATCTGTGGCCAAATTTCAAAAGTGGTGAAAAGAGAATACACCATAAGGGAAAGAGGAGTCTGGTGGGCAGGAGAGGAAGCTCCAGCACAAAGCCTAAGCAGCAGTGTAGCGTGGGGGTTATGGGTATGGCATCCACAGCCAGATGTGCCTGCAGAGTGATACACCTCAGCTCCTCCACTTGTAGATCTGTGACCTTGACCAAATTATATCACTTCTACATGTTTCAGTTTCCTCAGCCATAAAATGGGAGTGATAATCACACCCAGCTCAGAGCATTGATGTGAAGAAAGCACTTAGTGATTGGCAGATATTATTAATAAACATTATGCAGAGAGGGAGGCAGCTCTCTTGCTTTGAAGGAGAGTCACTGCTTGGATGAGCCAGTAGAGGTCTACATGGAGGCCAGCACAAAGGGGCAGTTTAAGTCCTTTGCTGCAGCCATTGCCAGTGAAGTGGGTGCTTTTCCAGCAGCGCCCTTGGCAGCAGCAACCCTTAAAAAACTTAGAGCAGGGGTTCTTAACCAGGGGTCCACATGTTTTTCACCTGACTGGCAAAGGGGTCCATGTAACAAAAAAGGTTAAGAACCCCTAACTTAGAGCAACTGGTGAGAATGAGAAGATTTAAGTGGCACTAGCTTGGGCCTGTTGGGGCCAGCTGTTTGGCCATGAGTGGGTGCATCTGGTGGTGGTAGCAAGCGATGACCAGGACTGATTCATTTCAGCAACCTTGGGGACTCTTGAATGTATTTGGGGGAAGGATACTCCTTTAAAGTCTGCATCTCCTGTAAGTCAAGGTAGTGGACACTCACAGCAATGAAACTTGGCTAGGTGGATATAATTTACTACCCCATATGTTCTCACAGTCTGGTGAAAATTACATTCTCAAAGCCTTGTTTTCCCTGCATCATTCTCTTGCTCATAAATCGGCAATGGTTTCCTATTGCCCGGTAAAACCCACTGCCAACTGCTGCCCTAGCTCTCACATCCCTTTCTCAAACTTCTTATACTAGGTGTCCACACTTGATGTCACCATTTCTTCATCTCCTAATCCAATCTGTTTTCTCCCCCATCCTTAGGGAAACAATACTTAGGTCACGTCTTAGTTCTAAACTTCTTGACTTCTCAAGAATGTTTTCACACTTAGAACATTTTTCCTTTTTAAAACACTCTCTCTCTTGAATCTCATTCTCTCCAATTTCTTCTTATAACTCTTTTGACTTCCTTATGATTTTCTTTGCTGGTTCCTTATCCTTTAAGTGTCATTTAAATGCTGAAGTTTCTTTGAACTTGGACCCTCTTCTCACTGCAATGCTCTTCCCAGGTGGTCTTACCCACTCCCTTGGTTTCAGATACCAGGTACGTGTTGATGGCTTCAGAATATATATCCCAGGTCAGATCCTACTCTTGAACTCCAGGCTCAGACAACCAGCTTTCCATTTGACCCCACTATTTTGATGACTTGCAAGCATCTGACTGAACTTACCATCTTCTTTGTAAACATGTTCCTCCTTTTGTTTTTCCCATCTTGGCAACTGACTCCTGCATTTCCCCCTGTTGGTCAAAACCTGGGAATCATCTTTGACTTTCTCCTCTCCCTAACTTGGACATCCTATCAGTTTCTTGTCTTCTCATGCCTACTTTTTAAATATGTTTCAAGTCATTCTACTTCACCTTTTTATGCCACCACTTTATCTAGTTTACCATAATCTCTGCCTAGACAAATGTAAGAGCCTCGTAACTATTCTTTTTCACTTTTTTTTCTCAACCATCTTTTTCTCTCTCCAATGCATTCTTCATACTGCAGAATGGGTGATATTTCTGAAGTGCCAGTAAGATTGCGACTTCCTGCTTAAAACCCTTCAATGATTCCCCATTACACGTAGGATGAAGTACAGAGCACTGACTGTGGTGTGCTAGTCATTTTCCTGGTTACTTTCAAATCATTCTGTGTCTTTCCTGTACTCTGCCATGTATTGTAGAAGGGATGACCCTGCAGGCTCCATTTTCCAGGTTCTACTTTGTCAATCAGCTTCCAGTCTGCTTCAGTGAATGGAAGGCACAGGCAGGACATTGGAGGGTGGGAACAAGGGACATTTGAAGGCAGTTCTCATCTGTCCTTGGCCTCAGGCAGCAGCTGAATCTCACCTCTCATTGGACAGATCTGATGAGGTTCCAGCTTCTATCAGCTGCCCTAGTTCCTGGGCTCCAGTAAGACATTTCCTCACTAGCCCCTCAAGTCCTGGGGTTAGCAGTGGTTGCCTGCCATTGCTAATCTCTGGACTGTTGATCCCCTGTTGGATATTTAAGAAAATTTATAATTTTACAGCTAATATTTACACTACACATACACACATATCCTTAGAGATTATATAACTTTACAGATTATCACCTTATAGATATATAATTTTATATATGTAATATACATAATATATAAAGGTAATTATTAGCTCTAAAAGTGTAAAATTTCCTAAATATCAAACATATACATGTATGTATGTATGTGTATAGTACACTTAGTCCCATCCTTGTTAGATACGAATTTGATCAAATGTGACAACACCATTGTTCAAATTTTCCATATACTTACTGATTTTTTTTGGTTCTATTTCTATTGAGAGAAGTGCATTAAAATCTCACATTCTGATTTTTGCATTTGCATATTTCTTTTTTTAGTTTTGTCAATATTTCCTCTATATATGTTTTTATGACATTTTTAGGTGCATAAAAATTTAAAACTTTTATATCTTCCTGCTGACTTTCTTTACACCAGCAATATTTTTCTCCCAATTCTTTGGCAGTTCCTTCTCAGTCTCCTTTGCTCCTTCCTCTTCATCTCACTGACCTTCAAGTGTTGGAGTGCCCATTGAATCAGCCTCTATATTTCTTTTCTCCATCTTTGCTTACTCTGCAAGGGAACTCATCCAGTCTTATGACTTAAACACCATACATACCCCTCTTTCCTGACCACCAGCCTTTTTTATCCAATTGTTTCCTTATAATTTCTACTTGGATTTCTAATAGGTAGGTCAACCTTTGGATATTAAAAATTGAGCTCCTGAAAACCTTTGCCACCTGTAGCCTTTCTAATTGTTCATGCAAAACCTTTGAAGTCATCTTGACTCTGCTTTCTCTCCACTCTGTATCTGATCTTCTTGGCGCTACCTTCCATGTATACCTGGGATCTAACTACTTCTCACAGTTCATTGCTACCACCGTGGGATAAAAGTCCCAGTATTCCAAGGTCTCTTTTATATTTCCCTCCTTTGTATTATAGTCCTTCAGATCGGGGTCCCTGGAGGTTAGAGCCTGGTCCATGAACCCCTGTCCCTGCGATGAGGCTTTGTTCTCAATTACTAAATGACTGAGCTCTCCTGGCTTGCTCTCCTCTTATACTTGCCATTGTTTTCCAGAATTTCCCAACATTCTTCTCTACCCAAGGAGATCTTTCTAACTTTTCTCTTTAGTCAATCACTCTTCTGAATGTTCTCTGTGACCAAGAATCTTGAACCTACCTTGTGTTTTCTTTTCTATTGTTTCATACTCTCTGACTTTTCATGTATGATTATTTTGTCTTTCCAGCCAGATTTCAGTTGACCCAAAAGCAGGGATTAAGACATTTTTTTTGTGTGCTGTGTTGTATGTGGCACAAGGCTGGGCTCACAAAATATATTCCACAGATAGTTTTCTGATTAGCAGAAATGCCTCAGTATCATGATAAAAATGAGAGGCTGGAGCAAGTCTTACAGGGATGCTGAGTTTGGGAGAGGGACTCAAGATAGACTGAGTGCAAATCTGGATTTAGAGTAGCTCAGCAAAATGGTATTTCTGTGGCAGGCAATCATATGTGACCAAGAGCATCAAAGGCACCAAGGAATAGAGCAACTTTGTGCAAAGTTTAGGAGATAGGCATGTGTTAGGGAATAAACAGTAATTTGTTGGGTGGATGGATTTGAATGCAATCCAATGCCTAGGCATTAGATTGGGAAGCCTGCTTGGGAAGTTTCAGTGCCTTTCTGTCTGCCCAGAGATTTGGAGCCAGGTTATATGTTCCGATTCCTCCTTATCACAGCTATAAAATCCATGTGCTGCTGCCATTTGCAGTCGGTGGTTTGCTACTGTGGGGCTAAGGCATCTTGTCAGTGTGTTGGAATCCAGATCTTCTGCTGGTAGGTGTTGAAAGGAGGGAGCCATTGGTGTAAAGTCAGTACAGCAAAAGCCTTTAGCACAAGTGTCCTGGGTAATAGGGAAATGAAAGTCTTTGTAGAGGTGTTTACTTAAAGCTTCTTTGATAATTGCTGGAATGATCAGATGTGGAACCTATCAAGACTTCCAAATATTGGAATGGCAGAAAAATAATGTTTCTCTGATAGCTCCATGGATTAAGAAAAATTCATAGAAATTTATATCACCATGGACAAAGATGAGATAATTGTATACTTATTCGGTGTGATTCCCACTTTTGCTCTCTGTCCCCCTAAAACATATATACAGCCCTCCCCCGCCAGATATATACACAGACACACATGTGCACATCTCATCTACTCCCTGGCTTTGAGCCTCCCATATGGCCTGAAAATCTAATGTTAGATTTTAATTCCTTTATAAAAGCATCCTCCATTGTTCAGATACAAATATCCCTAGAGGAGTAACAAATAAGACATTCGTAGTTTCTCACATTTTCACGGAAGCAGGTTATGGAGACTATTGGCTAAAGATGGGCTTGGACAGAGGTCAAGAACACAAAGCATGGCGCAGTGAGGGGTGTTCAGGTGGGTTGTACTGGGCCATATTCTGAGGACTAAAGGGAACCACAGTGTGGGATCATATCTCTGAGCCTTGAAAGTCGGGCAGAAGAGTTGAGAAATTATGTGAGCAAAAGAATGACTTGTTGAAAGCCATGTTTTTGTAAGATTAGACTTTAAAAGGGTGCCTGGCACATAGTGGGTGCTCAAAAAGTCTTTGTTAAAGGAATTGGCAGGAGAAATTCTTGAAGGTAAGAAAGGGCTGAAGTGGCGATTGCAGCCATTGAGGCATAGGATGGTAAGAACTCCCCTCTCCTCCGCACACTGCCACAACTGTTAAAAATTACGGTGTCTCAGGATGAAGAGGTTTTATTGGGCATCTGCTCTATCTTAACATAACCTCTTGTAAGAATTTCTACTGAGAATATGAGCTACTTTAGGGCAGGTACTGTTTTTTTTTGTTTTTTGTTTTGTTTAATAACTCCATCCTTTACACCTAGCATAGTATCAGGCACATAATAGCTATTAAATGTATGACTTGTGAGGCCCAACATGTTTACGTCATTACTGACATTGTTTGTCAGCTGGCGGGCTGGGTAAGGTGTAATCTGGGACTGGTGTTTTTAATCCTTGCCTTCCAGGCTGGCATAACAACTGTGGTCTTTCCCTTTAAGCTATCACATTGGTCAGTGTTCCAACATATGCTCTCTTCTGGCAATGACTGGGTTTGAGAATTTAAAACCTGAAAAGCACCGACAGGAGACAGCCTGGGACGCTGGCTGGCACTGAGGAGATTTAGTAATCCTAAATTGTTTCAACATTGTTAGGATTCTTGGTGTTGAGATAGAAAGCAGAAAGGAAGACAGCAGTAGGCAATGTGATGCTGAGTCAGGAGAGGCAGGAGTTAAACATCGCTCTTTGCCCCATTTAATATAATGTGTTATAGCCAGAACCACAAATCTGATTTGAACAATTTCTATTTTTCCCAGAAAAGATGTTATTACAGGTCAATCATTTCCATAAGTGCGAGTACATTTCTGGTGTATACTACACCGACAGATGGCTAGAAGGCCTCTCTTTTGTGATCCCAGGCGGGATAAAAAGGCAATTTACTATCTATAGGACTGTGGGTACAGTGGTAATGGAAGAGAATCATTCTTATACAAATAACTCAGTGTTTGAATCTGAACTATCAAATGAATCTGAGCTATAGCCAAATCAATTTGATAAACCATCAGAATATGACTGTACTGGCCCCAGCCTGCAAAGGCAGTGCATTAAATTTTCCCCACAGGAAACTGTTTCCCAAGGAAACAGCAATTGCTCGATTGCTTAAAATGAAATAAAAAAAACCTTGAGTGCATTCAGAATATCAGGTGAAAACACAGGTGGCTGCTGATGCTCAAGGTCAAGACTAATGAGAGACCACCAGGAGGCTGGGCCCCTCCTCTAAAACTTGATGGAGCTTGTCCATGCACCCTGGCTTTTCTCTAGGTCTACTTCTCTTTGCGATGGTACGTCTCACCTTTGTACCCTCAGGTGTTCAGGGGCCCCCTGTTCTTCACTCAATTTGAAATTTTGCTTTCATGAAAGGAACTATAAGAGGTTCAGGTACCCTCTCTTCAATTCACTTCATATCCCAAGCACTTATGTATTGGGACAAACGACCGAGCCTGTTGGGGAGGAAGATTCATCAGTTAGCTTGTGGAGAAGATATTTTGGAGACAGGAGTCGGTTTCCTGATTTAACATTGGTTCTAGGGCAGTGATTCTCAAAGAATGCTCACTGGACTACCAGCCTCCGCTTCACCTGGGAATTTGTAGGAGATGCAAATTCTCAGGCCCCACTCCAGATCTGATGAATCAAAAACTCTGGGGACCACACCCTAGGATGCAGTTGAGAACCACTTACAGCCAGAAATTGCCCTTGGCTGAAGAAAGTCACTTTGCCCAAGTTTTGGCCCCTCCCCAGGGTGGCCCTCACCCAATGACTGTCAAGGCAGAGGCACAAAAGCCAGGCCCCTTGCTGAAATTCAGCTCCAGAGCTCCCACGGCATCAGCTGAGGCTTCTGTTGCAATTGCATCACAATTCAATTCTGCTAAGCTCTCCCTGTATACTCCAAGAGCACTTCCTAGTCAACTTCCTCCATGCAAATATCCATATCACAGCCTTACTTTTGGGGGGAATCAGACCCAAGTCACAGTCACAGTGCTGGCTTGAGAAGCATCTCCTGTGGGCTGAGCAGCCCCATAGGCTCCTACTTCTGCCCTTTAAGCCCCAGTACCTGAGGTGGGCTGGTCCTTTGAACCCCAACAAGCAGCCCTCAGGCCCAGGGGTAGCTGGAGTTGGAGCATCAAGGTGCACAAGTGGGAAATGGGATAGGCCATAGAATTCTGAGCCAGCAAGCAGAGAGGCTGGAAGGACATCTGTGGACTAACCTGAAAGCTCCAGAAAGAGGGAGGCTTGATGTTAAGGTGATCTGTCCTGTTGTCGCTGAGGGGAGAAGGGAACTAGTGATCATAGGCTGGGCTTAAGTCCAGGCTCTTGCACATAGATCCTCTTGCATCAAGATGTTAAGTATAGAGAAATACTTCACAATTCCTTTGGATTTCC
This sequence comes from Cabassous unicinctus, assembly GCA_029593785.1. Classification (NCBI taxonomy): domain Eukaryota; kingdom Metazoa; phylum Chordata; class Mammalia; order Cingulata; family Chlamyphoridae; genus Cabassous; species Cabassous unicinctus. The sequence goes on from JAQZBX010036898.1 coordinate 21,188, forward strand.
TGTAAATTTTATGTGCTTAATTCTGGCATCTTAATTCAGAGATGTTCCTATAGGAGAAAGGATGAAACAATGGGCCTGTAACTCTAGGGCCCTTGGGGACAGATCCTGAGATTGCAGAACTTCTGATGGTGATATGCTTTTCTTGCCTTATTCACACCAGGGCTGCTGAGATTGATGTTTTGTGTTCTAAATTATACATTCTTACAAGACACATTGTGCAGGGCCTTGGCCGAGGACCAGCTTATGAAAGCTCAGGAGACATTCTTCTATGTTGTATTTTCATGTCATTTACTTGTGTTCTGAGGCTGGGAGGTTTGGTGTTTGCAATTCTTTTTTCCCTCTATCGCAGTTCATGACCAGTATCAGGGGCCTTATGGAATCACTTTTTGTCTTAGTTTCCCAGGACTGCCTTAACAAAGTATCATAAATGAGGTGGCTTAAAATGGAAATTTGTTCTCTCAGTTCTGGTGGTTAGAAGTATGAAAGGAAGATTGGCAGGGCCATGCTCCCTCTGAGGTTCTAGGGAAGAATCTGCTCCATGCTTCTCTCCTAGCTTTTGGTGGCTTCCGGCAGAACTTGGCATCCCTTGACTTACAGATTGTCACTCCAGTGTCAGCCTCTGTCTTCACAGGGTCATCTTCCCTCCGTGTGTCTGGGTCTCTGAATCCGCATGTCCCTCTTCTAATAAGGACACCAGTCTTGTTGGATTTAGGGCCCACCTTACTCCATTAGGACCTGATTTTAACTTGATTACGTTTGCAAGGACTCTATTCCCAAGTAAATCCACATTCACAGGTTCTGGGGGGACATAATTTTTTTGGAGCACACTATTCAATCTAGTATACTTTAAGATGTTTGATTCAACATATTTAAATACATCAGGCAACGTGGTATGGTGGAAACCCACAGAACTGTGAGGCAGGAGACCTAGGTTCTTGTCTGAGCTCTGACACTTTCAACTGTAGTTTGATCTCAGCAGGTCACTTTCCTTCTCTGGCCCTAGTTTCCTCAGCAGAATAATGAGTGAATTGGGGAGCCTGTCCAATTTGAACATTGTCCAGAATACACAGTGGATTAAGGTGCTATAGATTCGATTTTGTATCTTGTACAGGTCATATATGGAAACGAACTCCATCACATACATTCAGCCATGAACAGAGAGAAGTGTCTATTTAAGAACATTCAAATCCCTTAGGACATTTAGCTAAGTGAAATTGATAGACTGCTGTCCTGGTGATCGATGATATCAAAAGCACTTTCTATAAGTCCTTATGTCTCTCAAGTGTTCTAAGAATAGGAAACATTAACCCAGCATCACAAGTTCTGAGTACTTTGATTGCATGCGTATGTTGACAGTACACCCATCACTCTCCATTTGTTATGCCCCTGTCCTGCTTTGTTCCTCGCAGCTGTATGTTTATTTGTATATTTAGTTATTGTCTGACTTCCGACAACAAGAACATAAGCTTTATGTGAGGAAGAACTTTCTTTTGTTCCCTGCTCTATTCCCAGCATTATCATAGTGTATGATACAGGATTGCTGCTTAATTCTGTTTGTTCAGTGAGTGAATATATATTAAGTTTCAGACATTATTAGGAGATAGGTATTATTGTTTCTACCATTTTTAGGTGAGGAAATCAGGCCTTAGATAGGTCTAGAAACTGGCACCTCTGCTTTAACCATGTTGATACCACTTCCTTTTGCATAGATTGCCTATCTCAAGCAAGATATTCTAGAATAATCTTTGAACTTGGTCAGGATGATAAATCCAGCCCAAAGCAAAAATTTCTATCTTCAAATGGGCAGATTACCATGTATGGATCATAACATACACTTTATTATCAATAATAAACATTTATGGAGGTTCTGCTCTACCACACATGGTCTAGCTCTAGAGATACATAGGCTCCAAATAAAGGAGAATATAAACTACTTGGTGAAAACAAAAGTGGTGCAGATAGATGGATGGATACACAGACAGACAGACAGACAGACCACACATGATAGCCTACACTGGCTGCCAAATAAGTAGTGCAGGCTAGTGGCTCCCAAATGCCAGGACTGACCTTAGGCAGGCTACATAAAGATCATCTAGGAAGGTTTAAGATTTATTCACATGTTTATCTATTTCTTTGTTCACTGTTCCTTCTTGCATCTTGCTCCTTCTGGGTTTCTTTCTTTCTTTTTTTAAACAAATCAATTTTATTGATACATATTAATAAAGCATACAAATCATCCAAAGTGTACAATTAATGGTATTTGCTATAATCACGTAGTTGTGCATTCATCACTTCAATCATTATTAGAGCATTTTCATTATTTCAATAATATTAATAAACAAAAAATAGACACACAAACAAGAAAATTTCTCACCTCTCAATCTCTCTATGCTTCCCCCACTGTACATAGCTGCTGTTTCTAGCTATTCTATCCAAAGTATGTAATCAATGGCCTTTACTATAATCACAGTGTTGTACATTCATCATCTCAAAAATTTTAGAACAATTTCATTACTCCAAAAAGAAAGACTCCATGCCCCTTAGCATTCCTTCCTCAGACCTACATAACCACTAATCTCCTTGTATCTTTATAAATTGATTTACATTTGCATTTCATATAAATGGAATCACACAATATGTAGTACTCTGTGTCTGGTCTCCTTCACTTAGTATAATGGTTTTTTTTTTTTTGTCTGATATTAACATTTTGTACTATTAACTTAAATTTGTTTAGCTTCAAAGAAAAACGGTCTTATATATGCAATTCTACCCATATTCATATTTCACATAATATATTTATATTT
>JAQZBX010036899.1:0-24009 GCA_029593785.1 Cabassous unicinctus
TGAAGATCAGATTGAGGAATCCTCTCTGCGATGGTAACAGGAAAGGACAGAGAAAGGAAACAAAGAAAAAGCTAAGATATATGGAAGACAGAATATATATTCAACATCCAGCTAACAGAAGTCCTAGAAAAGAAAAATAAAAACAGGAGGAAATGTTTAAAGAAATAATGAAGATAAATCCCCCAGAAGTAAAGCTAAAACACCTAAGATTTAAGGGGTTCATAGCATGTCAAACTGGAGATTAAAAATGTAAATGATCTTCCAAAAGAAAGAGAAACATTCTAAAAAGTGCCAGGAAAAAAAAAAAAAAAAAAAAGAGCAGATCACCTACAGAAGAAACAATAATCAGATTGACACCAGACTTCTCACCACTGCTTACAAGAAGACCATGGAATAATATTTTTAAATATGAAGGATGCAAGTATTTGAATCCAATATTTTTTATCTGACCAAATTGCAGTTCAAATGTGAGGTGTCATAAACTTCTTCAGGCACATGAAGTTTAAGAAGATTTGCCTTAGACAGTCCTTTACTGAAAATTTAAAGCATACAAATAAGAAGAGCAACAATAAAAAAAGTAAGAGTGATCAAATACCTGGATAGAATTTCTTATCTTTATCTTCGGAAACAAAACAAAACAAAACAAAGCCAGGCTGTATTCTAGGTAAAGAGAGAGAGAAAACATCCATAACGACCCAGAACCAAAATGTAGATGGCAATCGATCGGGTGGGTGGGAGAGGAGGGAGTAGGGGCTGCGAAGGACTCGAGAGGCGTTTGAGAGCATGCGCAAACACGTGGCTTGTTAGCGGCAAGATATTATATTGATACATTGAAGAAATCAACAGGGATAAATAAACATGAATACGGATCCTAATCTAAGATCTATTTCTTTGAAAATTTAACAACATCTGGTAGGACTGATTAAGAAATAGAGAAGATGAAAATAAAATATTAAAAAAATGAAAAATAGAAAATAGCTACAGAAACAGTAGACATTAAAAACAATAAAAAGTCTTTATGAAGAATTTAATGCTATTAAATTTTAAAACTCAGATGTAAAGAAGAGCTTCCTAGAAAGTTATAAAGAATCAAAACTGGTGCAAGAAGAAATTAAGAAAAATTTTGAATTGGTTGTCAAAGAACTCTTATTCCAAAAATGACAAACAAACAAAACAACAACAAATGTTCATTATAGGTTTAGAAATGAGTTCTATCTTATACAAATTATTACAAAAAATAAAAAATAGAGTGAAAGCTGTCCAGCTTCTTTTATGAGTTTAGTGAAACGTGGATTTCAAGACCTGGTAAGGAGGTGTATACAAGAAAAAAATGTATAGATCAATTTCATTTATGACTGCAGACATGAAAAGCCTAAACGAATATCAGCTAACCAAATCCAACAGTGCATTAAAAATCATATTAAGGTGGGGTTTCTCCCAGGAATGTAAAGAAATGTATCAAAAATCAATGTATCAATATAATCAATTTATCAACATAATTCACCTTATTAGTAAGCTAAATGTTATCAAACAGCATTTTTCATATAAGTAACTAAAATTGTACAGAAAACAACATTTGATAAAGTTTAAAAACAAAGTGTAGAGTAAAATCTCAACTTGAAATAGAAATTCTTTAGCTTGGTAAATGTTTTATAATCCAAACCTAAGCAAACAATGTCCTTGTTTATTTAACGTTGTAGCTAATTATATAGTTTATTTCAGAAAAAATTAAATCATTTTTTTTTAAATCCAAAAGAGGCTAAAAAAACAAAACCAAACAAAAGAAGCCTTAGCGATGACAATGCAACATGAAGCTTTAGCTGCTGTAAGAATGGGATCAAGCCAAGGATACCTGACATTGCTGCTACTGTTTAACATGGCTCTTGAGGCTATAGCTAATGTGATAAGGGAATAAATACAAGCAAGAGGTACAAGGATTAGAAACATAGAGCTAAAACTTTCATTGTTTGTCGATGAGATAAAATGTTTACCTAAAAATATTAACAGCAACAACAGATGAGCAGAATTAATAAGAGAGTTCAGCAAGATTGTTAGATACAAGATCAATATATAAAAATCAATAACATTTGTCTACATCAGTAATAAACAACAAGAAAATATTTTTAAAAATTAGATACAAGTAACAGAGCAATAAAAATGATAGGAATTAACCAAGAACATAAAGACTGCTATAGGGAAAATTCTTTAACTCTGCTAAAGAACATAAGGATGATTTGAATAAATGAAGATGTATTATATACATTTAGAAGGGATGACAATATTGTAAAATTGTCAATTCTCCACAAATAAATGTATTCTTTATTTATTGCAGTTCCAATCTAAATTATTGTTGAATTTTTTTTTTAATTTTGAGAAAGTTCTAAAAATAACTAAGTCCACCTTATAAAAGAAGAGAAAAGAAAGGACACTTGTTCTACCAGATACTAAGGTACAATCTAAAGCCATAGATATAAAAACACAATGTAGTGCTGGCAAAAGAACAGATGAAAAGAGCATGGAATAGGGAGTTTACAGTTCAAAGAGAGATCCATGCACATATGGGAATTTAATTTACAGTAAAGCACTGCAAATAAATGGGGAACAGATGGATCATTTAGTAAATGATGTTGGGAAAACTGACTAACTATAAAAATAAAAATAAAATTATATCCCTACCTAACACCACACAGAAAATAGACTAAATATAAAAAAAAAAATAAATCCAGAAAGCTAATAGAAGAGCATATTAGAGAATATCTTTGTGGCCTTGAGGCAGGGATAGACTTCTTAAGGAAAACTTCAAAAGCTCAAATAATAATTGCTAACACTTATTCAGCACACAGAACCCAACAGAAAAATGAACAAACTGTGTGAACAGGAAATTTACAGACAAAGAAAACTTAAAGGCTAACAAGCATATGAAGAGATGTTTAAACTCAAGCTCATTATTATTTAAACAAATGCAACTAGAACAACGAGATAGCGATTATCCTATTAGATTGTCAAAAATCACAGTTAGATCATGCCAAGCACTGGCATCAGGAAATGGGAAACTTCATGCACTGCCAGAGGAAACGTAGACTGGTGCAGCCATTCAGGAGAGCAGGACTCAGTTAAATTAAGTAGACATACCCTATAGCCCAGCAATTCCTTGTTTGGGTGTATAGCCCCAAAATATTGCCTCACTGTGTTTACTACAGAACCAATTATGGTAGGTTGGAGACCACCTGATGATCATCTTTTGGAGAGTGGAGAGCTAAAATGTGATATGTGCAGGCAATACAATATTTTGCAGTAGACAGAAGTAGATACGTGATATGTGCATAACAATATGGCTGGATCTTAAAAACAGTGCTGAGTGAAAAATATGAGACTGGGGAAAGGGTTATGTAACACAATACCATTTACATACAATTAAAATATTTATACTCAAAACAATTTTGTAGGAACATATTTTTGAAAAACACATACAAACAAAAGAATACACATCAGAATGGTTTTATATGGAAGGGGGAAGAAGAAATGGTAACAAAAGGAAATAAATAAATGAATTAATACTGAGGGGGGCATTTTGGAAGCTAACGCTGATGGTATGCAACAAATGGGGCAGTATGATTAATTCAAACCCCCATCCATCTATCCATTTTGGACATGCATGGAAAGGGTTTGTTCAGTTGGATGCTTAGAGCCCTACCCCCTTTCCCACAGCCAAGTCCTGAACAGGGGAGAAGCTGGACCTTTACTTTTAAGAGTTTGTTTGTCTCAGTGAAGCAAGAACACAAGCCGTCTTTTAGTAGTGGAGCAGAGAGAGGTCCCTTCAGCGCCCTATTTTGAGTGGGGTATATAGGGTACATAGCAGAGGATAGTGATAGTTAGGCTTTCCTTTCCAACTGAAATATCTGATAACTATGTGGATCCACAATATCATCCCCAGAAGCGAGGGTTTGTCAATCTTCATTATTTGTCACAACCTCAAAAATGGAAGCTTTTACTAGAGTAGACTAGGGAGTTTACCCTGATTGTACAGAACCAGAGTAAAGGCAATAAACGAATGACTTCACATTACCCGTCTCTGGACGCCTCTGCAACTGATTGTCTTTGCTTAACCTCAAGGTCAAGACAACCTATTTTATAGTCTCCACAGTCTCTGAGGACAAGCTTTAGCTATAGTTTTGTTTGCTTCTTACAGTATTAAAAAAGACAATGAAATCTGCCTCTCAGATGATCATTTCACCAAGTCCCTGTTGCTCTTCAGGGAATATTTGTTTCCTCATTTATATTCATGTCTCTAAAAGACAAGTAGACCTTGGATGAAATTTCAGGCGACAGTAAATTATAAATAATGTATCCATATTTTTTTCTCTTCTATACTACTTGTATTTAATTCCCCCCAGAGTCCTGTGCAAACACCAGAGACAAGAGGACAGGAAGCTATTAACATGATGGAAAGAATGAAATGAGCTTATGTTATGTGTCGGGAACACAATAAGGGACGACATCGTGATCAAAGGCAGGTTTGGAGGTTTTGTGGGTGCAGGCTCTTCTCTCTGTCGCTCTCGGTAGTCACCTGCTTGAAATGAGTTTTTCAGCTCAGCCTATCCAGGACAAGGTGAGCATTTGTAATAAATGGAGGCCTCTTTGGGGCCCAACTTTAAGCTCTTCAGTTCATAAGAAAAGGTGGCAGAAAATGCTCAAGATGGTCAGCTGAGACCAGCCAGCTCTAAGAACAGGAGGCTGCTGAGTGGAAAGCCCAGGTACTGTCAACGAAGTCTGAAAGGAAGCTGGTTGCTAGAATGAAATTAGCCTCTAGATCCGTCAGCCCTGGTTTGCCACCACATACGAGGCTTAGTGCGTTCCTCTTTGACTTCTGGCTCAGCATGCCTGTGGAGTCCACTCTGATCTTCCGAGTAAGTGAAGATACTCTGCTCTTCATTTTTGCTTCTTTCTTTTATTGGTAACATCCACATCCCCACCTTTAGGAAGCTAGGACTCTTGTATACTCTTCCTCCTCTGTCCTTAACAAAGTTTGCTCTTGTGGGGCAGGGTGTATGTGTGGCAAGGGCAATGAGGACCCATTAAGATGAACATAAAAATGGCTGTGTAGACTTAGTATAATTTATTAAGGGAAATTTGCATGAGGGGTAGGAGAGCCTGAAATTAGAGGGGCTTTGGGCATCACACTCTGCAGGCATTACCTCTGCTTGTCCCATCCCTGCAAGGGATATTGGGAATCCTGTCCTCCTGGGGATTTGTTTCACCAGATACCCCTCCTCGAGTACTCAGCAGTTCACTCTGAGTTCAACCAACATTTAGTATGTCTGCTAGGTACCAGGTTTTGTGTAACCTACTCTCACATGTAGTATTTCTGTCCATGAACTTTCCATTTGCAATCATCCATTTCACTGGATTCTGATGGATCTCCAAGATGAAGCCAGGAAGATTTGGTATGTATTAGTGACTTATTTAAAATTAAGCTTTCCAGCAAAATTCTGTAAAAGCTTCCAAACCTGGACATATCTTTTCAATGTACCAGAGTAGTAGTGGTGAGTCCTTCTCTGGTACCCCCAAACACCACATGGAACAGCTGGGTCAGTGGCTATACACTGCTTGCACAGGGATTGGTATTGGGGCACAGGAGCCCCATGTCAATTGCAGTCTTATAAAAAGAAACCTAAACTACATCCTGACAGTCCTTGCAATTTTCACAGAACAAAGCCACCACCCTGGCCTCCTCTCCAGATTTCCCTATGAGTTGATAGCCTCTGTTTATTTGCTCCAGCCAAGTCCCCAGTTGGACCTGGGACCCCAGGTCCACATTATTGTGCACCCCTTGGTTAGGCTTTACCTGAGAGAGATGTGCTGGGCACAGAAACTGAACAAACTGTGATACTTGTACAGCCCAGGTGCATCTGGGGCAAAGCACAGCTACAAGATACTGCAGAAACTTCAGGCATATTGTCAAACTGCTCACAACAACTAGCCATGGCAATACCAGGACAGGAATCGAAAGCTCATACTACACTGAGCAAGCATTGAAACCCAAGCATTTTTGGATGAAATTATTAGTTTAGACCTAACAAATATGCAAATTGGGAGCTCTTCAAGTGTCTGTCATCTGTGGACACTTTACTGGAAAGAAATTAGTAATTCAGTGAAAAGCTCCAATCCATAGGTCTTTGGTAGCTTGGGAAAGGGGACCATGGAGAACCCTTTAATTAATCTGTGAATGTACAGAGAAGGATTTGAACCAAAAGAGGGTAGCACCTTGGTTCTGAGATAAGATGCCCTTTGAAAGGGCATGTAGGGTGAGCATAATTGACTTCAGCCCATAAAAGAAATCAAGTGTCCTCCAAGCTTTGCTTGGTACAAACATGTCTCTGGATTCACACTTTGACTGTATGGCCAAAGTTTATTTTTCAATTAAAACTTGTTTTTTTCTGATTAATGCAGTCATTGTAGAAACTTTGTGAGGTATTGAAAAGTATGAAGAAGAAAGGGAAAATAGCACTCATTCACAATCACATTACCCTTCAGAACTACTGGTGGCATTTCAGTGTATTTGATCCAGTGTCCTGCTTTGCCATTTGGAACAAGTCCAGGTGGGGAGGCCCCTGGGCCGTGACTGGGGACTTTCAGTCACCCTTCTCTGGGGATGGGGGCATGGGCTCTGGGGCACAGACAGAAATCCAATTGTCACGGTCCTCTAAGACAGAAGACACGCCTCTAGGGAAGAAGGCTGTGCCCAGGAGCACCCTCACTCTCACATGTACACACCCACAAGCCCAGAAGGTGGGGCAGGCAAGGAATTTCAAAGTCTGGGCTGGGCAGTCCATGTTATAGAACATAGACTCACTGCAGAAGGTGACAAAGAGGAAGGCTACCAGCACAGGCCCCAGAGCTGGGTCACCAGGGGTCCAATCCCAGCTCCCCTACTCGAGAGCTGTAGGACTTTGGGTGTGTTATCTCACCTCTCCATGGCTCAATTTGATCATCTCTAAGGAGTGATAATAGTACATAGTACATAAGATGTTGTATTAAATTAGATAATAAAGTAAAGCAGTTCGAACAGTGCCGAGCAAACAGCACTCAAAGGTTAGATATTAGTTTATCTGCTGTTAAAGACAAGAGTTATAGACATTTGTTCTTATACCGTAAGAACATCTTTCAAGTGTCTTCTGCTGACTTAAAATAGGAAAGGCAGGAGGAACAGCTGGATTTAGAAATCGATGACCTTGGTTCAAGTTCTGACTTAGCAACTGATAAGCCATGTAAGTCATTTGAATTCTATGCACCTCAGTTTCATCATCTGCGAAATGGGGGGAACCAGGCTTTCCTTACCAGTTTTATAAGGACTGATTTGAGACACAGGGAAGCAAAAGTGCTTTGTTTCAGGGGAAGAACCGTAGCTTTAATATTGAGGGCTTGCTATTGCTACTTTTACCAGGCGAGGCTCTGATTACGGGCAGCAGAGGAAGGAGGGAGGGAAGAATGATCTTTGCTGACAAAACACTTGCAGAAAATCTGAACAGCAACCAAATGTCTTTACTTGGTGCATCCGGCTGGCTGGTCCTGGGGGCCCGCGGAAGTGTGCTGCTGGTTCTTGTGGCTGCCTTGGTAGTGAGGGATTCCCGGCAGGGCCTTGGGAGGGGGAAGGCAGGGGTGCAGGAAATTTCTTTTCTTTGCAGGAGGAGGCATTGGAATTTCTTTGACAGGCTCCTCTCAGGTCACGTCTCAGCAGAGGCTGCCAAGGAGCCAAGCCTCACGCAGGGGAGAAGGAGGTGTCAGAGTGGGCGTAAGTCTCTCACCTGTGGTGAAGGCGGTGGCCGTGACGCCGCTGCGCATGGCATCCTGGGCAGCCTGCAGGAGCACCGTGTAGTCTGTGCTCTCTGACAGACCCTCCAGTCGGATCCAGGTGTCCTCTGCATCCACAATCAGCTCCTGCACAATGAGCCAGAGGAAGGGCGGTGGAAGTCAGCAGCGACCCGCGATATGGGGAGGTGGAGCAGTGAAGTCCTCACCCAGGGGCCAGCTAGGGCATTAGATAGGAAGCACTGCAGTGGACGTTTTCATCCTCTCCATTATGCAATAAGGAGAAAACCAGGAGGGTAACTACTATGCCAGATTTTGGCTAGTCCCTAGCTTGCAAATATGCAGTGGGATAAATTTAGGTGACCCAATTATCGAATCCAGTGGTTTTCATATAGCTAGAGTCGAGGAGGAAGCCGAGGAAGCAGGACCTATGCCTCCCCTACTTTCATAAGCAAAAGAAGCTCTGCTGAAATCTCTTCTGTATGTGATTTCACTTTAAAAGAGGATTCTACTGCTAACAAAAGTTTGAAAATCAGTGCTCTAGATGGACTGTTTAGACGACTTAAAACATATTTGCCATCTTTTTACTGTGGGCTATAGAGATGTAGGCTTCCTAATGCTTATAGAAAGGCATAAAAGCCTGTTGAATTTCTTATCCCGTGCATATTTGCTTAGCACTTTTTAGTGAAAAATTGTCCCAAATAACCACGTACTTATATAGACTTTGAAGTTTCCAGTGTGCTTTGCAGCATCATATTGAAGGTACCACCACACCCTACTGAAGCTGCAGAGGTAGATACCCTATTACCTTGAGGAGAAACTGAGGCTCAAAGAGGTTTAGGGCTTTGCCTCAGCTTGTGTAGAGAATGGTAGTGGAGCCAGGCCTAGAACCCAGATCTTCTGGCTAGCAGACTAGGGGTTTTCCTCAACAGCATGCATCCATGATGAGAAACCTAGTTCTTTCCTTGTGGATTGCTTCCTTCCCTCTCCCTCCTGCCCCCCAATTTCCATTGGTCATTGCCATGGCCTTGTTTGATGGAAATGGTCTCCTCCCTTTCCAGCAAAATCTCACCTTCCGGCTTCCATCAGTAGATTTGTAGGTCAAGATGTAGTTCTCAATCTCTGCCCTGGGAGGCTGCCAGGAGATCAGGGCACTCTGCCTGGTGACTTCACTGGCCGTCAGGTTTGCAGGAGGGTCCAGGACTGCAAAGAGGAGAGAACAGCAGCATGTGCCTGCCTCTCCAGCTTCTCTCTGTTTTATTCCAGGCACAGGTATCTTACTTGCTCACCTCTGTGGTCTCAGAGTTGTTCACACACTGACCCCATTCTGGCTGGGACAGGAGCATAAAGGGCACTTCTGGGTCAGAAGATCATCACTGGGAGTCATGCTCATTCTTGTGGTGAGTCTCCCCTTCCCTTCCCTGGGCCTCGGGCCTGCCTTGTGATGTCTCCCTATCTACCCTCTCTGCCTGGGACCCTGACCTTGTTAAACCTGTGGGTCTGAGTACACTCTTAAACTTATAACACTCGCACACCTACACGCTGTCTATGGCTCTCCTGGTCCTGGCCACACCCAGCAGCTTTCCCCTATATCTAGCTCTGTTAATATCCATCATACTTTTCTGGGTTAGCTGCATCCACAGCCCTAGTCTGTTCTGGCCTGGTTCTACTGTCACCCAGATGCAGGGTGAGAGCAGAAAACAGACATGTGTCTGCAGGCTGAGAGCTGCAGCTCACTTTCACTGGGACTTGGGCCTCAGTCAGTCGATATAAGGACAGCTCAGAGCTGTACTGACAAAAGCCTGTAGACTAAAATGTAGTTCACCACAAAGACATGGATTGTTTTCAGCATCCACAACCCCCCCCAGAGATACAGGTATGTAGCTGACCATGTACTCACGGGTAGAGAAGTTGGTGCTGATGGTGCCACTGGTGAGAGGCCCACTGGTGGCATACATGGTGACGGTATAGTGGGTACTAGGAAACAGGTCCACGAGCTGGAATTCCTCATTGACTCCATCAACTAGAATGGTTTCTCCAGCAACTGAAATCAGGTGAACATGGTTAAGGCTTGAATGAGGCTATTCAGCTTCAGAAAGACCTACCAAATCTGAAGGCATTTTACAAGGCTTTGATATTAGAGAATTTTAGAAAAATCTTTTAGAGGTTTTCTAGTTTAACATCTTATTCCATGAAAAGATCTCCTCTCACACTTTTTACATCTTTATTGGGAAAAATATTCCTTATTTGGAGGCCAAATTGTCTTCTCTATAGCTTATACTCAGGCTTCTGGAGTTAGACTAATCGGAATCTTTGGTTTACATGAACCCTTCCTCCACACCACCCATCCTAACCAAGTCCTCTCTTCTTCAAATTGAGAAAATTCCCCCATTATTCTTATGTCACAGTTCCAAAACCCTTCACAATCCTGGCTCCTTTCCCCTGAACAAGCAACAGTTTATCAGTGTCCTTCCTGAAATGCGAAACTCAGATGTGATTAGAGAACAGTAATTGACATGCACTCACCAATGAAACAAACGGGATCACCTCTGCTTCTATTTGTGCCATGTATATTAATCCATTAGATTTTTGGACAGTCACGTGACACTGTTGTTCATGACCATTGCTCCTGCCCCCAACATTTGCCTCTCTGGGCAGATCTTTACACTTATTTCTATTGCATTTTACCTTCTTGGTTGAGTGTTGGCCCACTGTTTCAGTTTTTAAAAATATTTTTGAATTTGGATTCTATAAATCACAGTTTTGTTTTATACACAAATTTTGTAAGTATGTGTTCTCTGTATTATTTCAAGTTGTTGGTAAAACTGTTCATTAGAACAGGGCCAAACCCTCTGCTGTGTCATTAGAGCACTCCTGAATCATTTGGCATTTAACAAAAGTTTACTAGGCACATCCACAAAGCAGGTAGGGCCTGAGCTTTCAAGTTTCTTGAAAGGTAGAGAAAGACATGCAGATAAATGTAAAAATCCAAGGTAACTCTTTGACAAAGCTGCATAATGACCCTATCCTTAAATGTCCGCCTTTGCAACATCCCATACTCCTTCAATGCTACAGCCATACCAAACTGTTGTCAATTCCTCAAAGTCCTCATGCTCCTTCACACCTCTGAAAATGCACATGAGGTTGCTCTTCTCAGAATTCCCTTTCTTTTCTTCTGTCTTTAAGTTCAGTTAAGGCCTGCCTCCTTTCTTCCTCTCAATCCCCTTGCCCCAAATCATAGTGGCCCATGGAATGTGGTCCATAGAGTTCTGCACTTGCCTCTCTCCTGGCATGCCTCACATTGAGTTATAACTACTTCTCTGTGCCACTACTAGACAGGGAGTTCCATGAGGCCAAGAACTTGTTTTGTCTCTAAATTCTTACATTCTTGTAGAATATCTGACCTACAGCCTTTTAGAGTGTTTGGCCTATGGGAGGTTATCAAAAATACTTGTCAAATGTGTAGAAGTTAATTGCTTTGGTGGAGCTATGCACTTTGTACCTGTGAGTAAGTGTGCCTGACTGCCTTGGGAGAATAAGGAAAGCTTTGACAGAGGAGATAGTGTTGAAGCTAAGACTTGAAGGATGGGTTTTCTAGGCAGACAAGCATGGATAGAATTTCCTGGAGGAGGAAACAGAGTGCAAACATACGGAGGCATGAGAAAGCATGGCGAGGGTTCAGAAATGCAGGGTCATGATATGCAAGGAGGAGACGTAGGAGTTGAGATAGAATGTGCATGCACATAGAGGGGTTAGGATGTATCCATAATAATGACATTCTTTCCTTGAGGTGGGCCATCCAATCAGATAAGTGTCTGTTAATTCCAAATACGATCTGTCATATATTTTTCCTTCTGAACTAAGGAATAAAGGATAAGTGAGTTTTTCTAATGCCTTGCTGAAATACAAATGCCCTAGCAGATTTGGCAATGAAAAACAAGGACATAAAGTGGTTTTAGTAAAATGTGTTCTTAGTGAACCTGTCCTGGTATGTAGTAATCACTAATTCCTTTTCCAATTTATTTAATAGTCTGCTTTAATTTTTACTCTTCCAAGCTTTGACAATAAGTTTACTTCTTTGTAGCTTACAGAATTGGCTTTTTTCTGCCATTTTTGAAAATCAAGACATCTGCCTGCCTTCTGTCTTCTATCATCTCTGTTTTTTGGATTCCTGAATATATCCTGTAATCATTCTGTGATCACATATTTAATTTAGATAGGAAAATTAATTTTCCTAGGTTTAAAGACTTGGACTCCCAACACTATTTTGCTTTGAGTTTCTCTATTCCATTTCAAATAGCATAAAGTGAATAGCATGGTGAAGAAGACATTGAAACTCAAGGTTTTGTGTTGGTTCAATCTTTTGGACTGGATATGGGTAGGGAAGACCTTTACAACACAGGGTTTAGTAGGTCTGAAATCTCCTATAACCTGTATCATGCATTATCTGCTCCAAACATGGGCCTATGGCTTTAGTATTTTTCTTGCTCTGTAAATATCTAGAAAAGTCTGCTTTCTTGTCTGTAGCATTTTGGGGCAAGTCTTAGCTCACTCTGAGTTTTGGCCTTCCTACCATTGTTTCTCTGTTTTCATATTTGTTCTTGCTTATGTGTCCTTGCCCTTTCAGACTCAACTTTCTCAATTCCTGTAGCTGGTACAATTTTCAGAATTTGGAGACAAAAAGAAGGAAAACTTCTCAAAAAATCTCTCACATCAACAAAATCGACCTGCTTCTTTACCTTCATACCAGTCTGCAGCCCCAATCCCTTCCATCCCCAGCTGCTTGATGCATAGGTCTGCAGATGCCCACCTGTGAAGTGTGTGAGAACAATGACATAGTTCTCCACTTCACCCACAGGTGCCTTCCATTGCAACAGGGCTTCTGTTGGAGTGATGTTAGTAGCAATCAGATCCACAGGGTTGTCCATGGCTGAAAAAGAAGAGGAGAATATCAGTTAATGGTAAGAGGAGCTGCAGGACAGAAGTGCAGTGGACTCTGATCCCAGAAGTTTCACTCAGAATACACTTTTGCTATTGTACTGCACAAAATAGTGAAGCAATGAAGACTTCTTCCCTTTCTCTCTTCTGATTCCATCAGCCTCTTCCTTCTCTCCCATCTTCCTTCCTTCCCAGTATCCAGTTCTTCCCTGATTGCTCCAGCTCTTCTTTTTCATTCACTCACTAACTTCTTAGGTGCAGAGCACTATGCTGGTTATGTAAATTATGGCTCTTGTGTTTTAGACATTTAAGTCTAGGTGGAGAAATTAAGAACATATAGAAAGTGTTTTAGTTCTCTAGTTAGACATAATCATGCTTCCAAGGTTCTTTGCACTTTCATAAATGTAAGGAATGTACTTTGTGCAAAGATTTCTATTGATGAATTTCACGAAGTGTGGTGGGAGCTCAATGAGGGCACACGTATCCCCAGACTCTAGAACTTAGAAGGTACTGAATATTTGTGGAATGACTGAAAGGATTCAGGTTGCCCCTAAAATCACATCTGGTTATTGAATTCTTGCTTCACTACCCCTAAGGCTAACTTTGTACTGAGCCCTGGGTCTCCTTTTGGTGGCTTAGAGTCAAGGACATTCTTGGAGGCTTAGGGAGGCCAAGAGTACCTTGGGAGGACAGATTTTTGCTCTTCATAGGACCATCTTCCTATTCCTGCTTGCCCATGCCCTAAGCCTTTGCTTTATTACTCTGCCTCCCTTCCATAAAGTTGAGATTTATTTTAGAAATGATTGTTAGTATAGTCATTTAGACATTGACTCAACCTCACATTCATGCAACTTAATTTTTAGGACCAAGATCTGCTTTTAGTCTGGCCCTGTTTCCAATTAAAGGGTTTTTGTTTGTTTGTTTTTGTTTGCTAAGGTCCTTCATCACAAAGGAACAACCAGAAAATAATCTTACAATTTTGAATTTGAATTGTATCCATAATCTGTGCCTTCAAAGACTTGTTCAAATTCAGTCCTTACTGAGGCTACTATTGGCTTGATCTCTCTGACATTGTGTGATACCCTGAAGGACTACTCATTTCCAAAAGTTGCAAAATCACAGACCTCAAGTTAAAACAATAACAACAAAATAAGGCATTTCATTGGACGGTTTGGTTATTGGAAGTTGCCAAAAGAGCTCTGCCTAAACTGGAAGAGAGGTAGCTTGTGTTGGTACACCATTGAATATTTGCTTTAGAGACGCTTGCTGCTATGGCCAAGAACCTAAAGAATGCCTTTTGATCTGAGCTGCTGCTGTCTTTTACTTTGGAAGTAGGATGCTCTTGAAATACATTTTAATGTCCTCAATTAATAAAAAAACTATTTTCTTTATCATGAATTTCTAGGACTTTCAGGAAGGTGAGAGGGAGCTTCTTTTGACTTATTGGGTCAACATTTGTTTGTACTTTAATGAATACAGATAATTTGATGAATAGGGTAAGACTGAACAAAAAACATATAGCTGGGTTTGCTGTAGTCACAGGACTGGAAGGAATCTAGGAAGACTGGAATACCCTGTGTTATCTTTAGAATTCTATTTTTTGTGTGTTTCTAAAGCAATATTCTTTGGCCTTTGCCTTAGAGATGCTGTTTCTGGGCTGTAAGAGCATCTACAAAAGTAGTGAGGAATTCCAAGGTACATTTCTCTCATCCAGGATATACCGTTATCTGAGTAAATTCAGCAACCTCAGGAAACCCAGGTGTTCTACTAATGAGGCATGCTAGGTGTTTTTCCATGTTCTATGGGAGCAATAACTTAACTGACAGGTTAAGTCTGGAAAACCTTGGATGTCCTTCTGGTAACTTCTACAGCAAATCTTTGCTAGTTTTGCACTCTGGGCTGGCCAAGGGACCAGAGAGAGAGGGGCGGTGGGGCTGCTGAAGGAGCCTTGCCCTCAGACCCATCCAAAGGGCTTGTTTTCCAGAGGAAGGCCACAGCATCCTTCCTCCTCTGAGCACAGAACAAGAACAAAATCAGCTACTACTAGGGGGATTCTGGCCACATAAGATGGAGCGTTTCCTGACCCTGAGGTTGTTATTGAAATAACAACCCTTTCCTTTTCTGAGGTGAAATTTCCATCTCTGAGGTTTTTAAAAAATTAGATGGATTCATCAGGGAAAATCTCAGATGTTTTTCCTGGAATTCCCGTCCATCACATGACTTTGAAAGTTCAGTTTTCCATATCAGAATTTCCATGTAAATCCCTAACCTAAATCAGTGAAATTCGTAGAGGGTGACTCTCTAAATTCCTAGTATGAATGAGGAATGCCATGGGAGAGAGAAATTGTGAATTGCTTTGCATGACATGGAGAGTCAGGGGGATGCCCAGAATGGAGCCTCAGACCTCAGAACTAGTGTCCTCTGTATTAGCCAGAACAGCGTCATTCATTGCCTCTTCTGTTTGCTGCAGGCCTTCAGCGAGGGTCCCAGCCGGGTGCACTGATGGGGAGATGTGCCTACCTGTGTGCACGAGAGTGCAGATGCGCTCACTCTCTTCTCTGCCCCGCACGCTGTTGAGGCTGATTTCATATTCAGTAGCTGGGTACAGCCTGGGAATGGTGAATTCGGTCACAGTGTTGGGCACCACCGAGCTGTCCAGCCGTCCCACTAAGGAAGAGCAGAATCCACAGTTAAAGTTCAGTGGATCTCTCATCAACACGGCACATGGTTCAGTCTAGGTAGGAGCTCCTGGTGGCACTTTGTCATGAAGCACAGATGGGCGAGGGACTCAGCACTCAGTGGGGAGAGAAGATAAATGGTTCAGGGACTGGGAATGTTGAAGCTTGAAGAGACCTTACATGCTGGTCCCACCCCTTCATGTTATGGGCTCCTTGGAGCAAAGAAAATTAGGACCGTTTATTAGGTAGCGTCTAACAAGCTGGTTTTTCTGAAGCAATTACCTTAAGGACAGTATAGAGGGCATGGTTGCAAAGAGTGTTCCATGCAGGGTAGAGACAGGGTAGCCAGAAAAACTGCCTTAACCCTCACTGGAAATGAGAGTGCCTTCCACTTCATTAGCAATGCTACATGCCACCACAAAGAACTGGCAGGATGTAGGTGAGGTCTGGGCCAATTTCCTCTGAGTCATAACATGGCTGGAGCTGCTGAATAGGACCACGTCACTTGTGATTCCCTTAAAGGCTCCATCTGGCTCTTCTGGGTCTTTAGGCATCCCCCAGGGTTCTAGTATTTGACTTTACTCTCTCAGGGAAACACACATGACCTGGACTCTTGGCAGGTTCTTTTAGGGCTCTTCACTTCTCTTTACACCACATAGATAATGGTGACCAGTTGGCCTTGCTGGTAAAGGGCCTGCTTTCTGGGTAGATGTGTCAAGCCTTTTGTGAGAGAAGTCGGTGAGTTCCAGGTTTCTTGGCTGCTCCTTATCCACTCAAGCTTATTCTGATGGAGGAATAAGCAGAGAGGAGGAAAAATGCAGGCAAGGGGCTGATATCCTCTGGGATATGCCAATTCTCCCACAATAATCTTCACTCAGCTCCAAATCCCATCTATTTTCGAGAAATCAAATAATTTTATTACCTTGTGTGGGCCGATATGATATCCGGTAGTAATCAAAAGATGCAACAGGAGGGCTCCAAGAGACCATCACTGAGTCCTTGGTCACATTGCTAATTGTGATGTCCTTGGGTGGATCAATTCCTGATGGGTGGTTTTGGGAAAAAGACAGGAAAGACAATGTGAAAAAGAATCTCTATATCTGCTCTTATGTGGACCGAGAGCCTATGGTGTCCTGGAGGCAGACAAACTTTCCTGTGCACTAGGGCATCCTTAAAACCATAGTCATACTTAGTACTTATGGCCAAAGCCATGCTCGTGGAGAATATTTTAACAACATGGAGCCAATCTGGTGAAGTATGTGCTTGTTAAACAAGTATTACCTATCTGAAGGCCAGCTGGGAACTTTCCTTTAAGTTCATATGCTTTCTTTTAAACTGGGAGCAACATGGTCATTTTCTCTGGGGGAACTACTTTTAGATAAACTGAACTCTGTCTTTATCTTATTTTTTTAAAAGCCACCTTTGGTTCAATTTGGAAAAACTGCCTATGGACTGCGATTTCAGAGCACAAGTCCAGAACAAATCCACTTTCCTAAATTGTATTTTGCTTATGCTGCATGCTTTATATATTTATTTATTTAACTGCTGGGGCTCTCTAGGATAGGAACAGCCATTTCCTCACTGTAGATGGGTTTCCTCTTGGAGATTATGCTCTCCAGAGCATTCTCCTAGATTGGTAGTGGGAGGATCTCTGGACCAATGCATTCAAGCCCTTTCCTCCTCAAGACATTTGGTCTGTCCTACCTTCCAGATGGGAATTTCCCATCTTATGCATCTTATGTAGCACTGGAAGAAGTAGCTCTTTCAGAAGAGCTCACAGACCCTCTCTAGCCAAATGAAGCAGTCCCCTAATCCTTGGGTGTTTCTTTTTAAAATTTCATTGACTTAGTAAAGGCTGCTGTGTGGCTACCCCTTCCTCACCTGCTTTGAAACCCCCCAGCCTCACCTGTGGTGATGGAGCCCACGATGGGTTCAGAGGTCACTGTGCCATGTACAGCCACCAGGTTCACTATGTACTCAGTGGCTGGCTGCAGGCCCATCAGGACAGCATGCCTCTTGGTGGCATCTAGGGAGACCTCCATAGTCTCTTCCTCTTCTTCTCGGGGGCTGTAGTTCAGAATGAGTCTATCTGCTGGGGGGGATGGGTCGCTCCAGGTGATGTTCACGCTGGAGGAAGTCACGTGAGAAAAGTGCAAATGGGAGATGGGGCGGAAGCCTGCAAAGCAAAGATGGTTCTGAAACTCCTATGAGGTAGTGGGGCTACCAGGATGTACCAGCCACCTGACTGAAGGAATCTGCTCAGCTTGCTAATAAGGGCTACACCTTCACCAGTTGACCCAGAGGTCCCATCTCCTTACTCTCTAATCCTGTTCACTCTCATTTCCCCAAGCCACATACTGAAACAGTAATGCCCTCAACAGGATAAAACCAATATTACCTCTGTGGGTTATTCATAATACTGATCCAGGATTTAAAATCTCTATCCTGAAAGGAATTTAACATCCTATGGGTTCTCTGAATGCCTGTGGATTTAGTTCAGGCAGTAAAGATGGACAGAATCAACCACTATGTCCATGCTATAGGAAACCAGACACACATTTTTCTGGCATATAGGCACCCTCGTTCCTCTCTCCCTTTACTTCCAACCACCCCCTCTTGATGTATTTATTAGTTCTCCTCAATCTCTTCCTACTCACATGTTCCTCCTTTCTCTATCAGAAATGGGAGAAATGGGAGAGTGGGTTGCCTATATGACCTTCTCACACTGAGATCCATTGATCCCTGAACCTGGCTGGGTGGGATCTTGGAGCCTCCATGGAATTTGTTCTGCCCTGGTACCTGTGAAGGCATCCACAGTGGACTCCAAGCTCTGCTGTCGACCCCTCTCAGCGGTGATCGATATGATGTACTCTGCCCCAGGCTCTAGGTCTGTCAATGTGTACGAGGTCCTGTCCTTGGGCACAGTGACTTCGGAGGCAATCCCAGAGGAGGGGGTAAAGATAATTCGGTAGTGGTCGATGGGGCCACTGGCCTTGGTCCAGATGAGGGAGATGGAGGTCTCTGAAGAAGCTGTCACCATGAGGTCTCGGGGACTGTCAAGTTCTGTGGAACAACATAAGTTTCCTATTTACACAAGTTTCACAGGGAGCCAGTATTAATTGGATCACCCTGTGGGTTTCTACTCTATTAGCAGGCCTTCTGACCATGAGGATTAGCTTGTCACTGCTGACACTTATCTCATACTTTGTTAGCACCTTCCCTTTGAAAGATGCCAGAGGCTTGGCAAACAGATAGATACTCTGCAGGAAGGCATTATTAGTTCAGACACCACCAGAATACATCCACCTCTGGGACAAAGCTTGCTGCTGATTTGCAAGCTCTCCATATTCATTTTCTCTGTCTTTCTCAGTAAACCAACCAGGGCAAAACATGAGCCAACATCAAATAGGGCTAGTTCATTCATGGCAACAGTAGCTCCCCCTATCCCCAAGGCCATTTTGAGTTGACTTAGCCATTGGTGTGCAGGCAACTAGATATGAAGATTCCCGGGGACCCCTGTCTAGGAGGTTCTTGACCTCTTTAGGAGAGGTTGTCTATGCTAGACTAAGCCTTGGACAGGATTGGTCCCAAATCCCCCAACTTAGGGTGCTGCTGTACCTAAGTTACTAGATTGTCTTTGAAGTTTAGCTGGTATTTGGAAGCAAAACTGCTGGATCCAGATTAGCAAGGGTCTCAAGTGGATGTTTCTAATTCCTTTAGATTTAATGGGTTGTTTCCAACTCTTAGACCTCTACCCTAGGGGCCTTTTTGAGAGGGATACCACTCTTTATCTGCTATGGGGTGATCTAGATAGAAATATAGTCTGCTAGGGCACCAACTTATTTGGGGTTTTCCATTTCTGCTATGCAGAGCTCTTGGAAGCCAGTCAGGCCATGGGGACTATGCACAAATTAATGGGTAGTGGGAGAGACCTTATCCAACAGGCCAGATGTCAGCAGTTAAGCACAGGGAAATCAAAGATTTGGAAGTGGATGCTTATCCTCAGGCTGAAACTTGTCACCAGGGACCCGGTCTTTGGGAGGCATTGCCTTCTGACTAACCCTTGCCAGAACAAGCCTCCATGGCTCCTCGGGCTTACTGGGTGTCCTGGTCTTCTTCCTTACCAATCCTCCTACTCACCAGTCCTGGCATTCATGGTGGCTGGTACACTTTGCTGAGAGTTCATGACAGCAGATATTCCAACTCCATACTCAGTGCCAGGCACCAGATCTAGCAGTAGATGCAGAAACAAAACATTACTCTCTATGTGTAAGTGTTGGGGGTAGGAAATTCTGAAAAGAGGGAAGCAAATGATCTTAGGTTCCTTTTTAGGTCTTGTTTTTAGTCTCTCCTCCTCCTAAGTTTACCTATTAGGAAATTCCAAATTCATCACTTAGGGAATCCATACCAAGTCAATAGGTAGTCAGTGGATGAGCTTCCTTCTTGCTGCAGGTCACCTTGGGAAGACAGTGAGGCTGCCCTTGCCAGTGACCTTCAGAGGTGCTCTCTCCTGTGGAAGGCCTCCCTGTGGTACATAGAGTCTCGGGTTGGTTAGAACTGGTGAAAGGATTTCTGGTTGAAATGGTGAATTGGGGAAGTGTGTAATTGAGAGAGTTTGTGTGGATGTGGACCTTTGCAGGATTTCTTGAATGTTGTTTATGATGACCAAACTGTGCCTTTTATAGCCAGGGACTGGGGCCACATGGGGGCTCCTGAGTCCTTTCCAGGGAGCATCTGTGGATGGACATTTTCTCTGAGCATAAGGCTGCCAGGCCTTTAATGCAGTGGGGTACAGAAGCCCTGTTGCTGTGGGCTCCCTCTCTACCAAGGTTAGGAGTTCAGGACTCAGGGTATTTAAAGCTACAGATCCATCGGGTTGGAACCAATTTTAGGATGACTTCTAGGGACACTCTGGGAAGATAGAGAAAATGCTAAACTATCCAAGTAAAGGGTACAATCCTTTCTGAGGAAATTATTTGGGGGTTCAATTCAAGCAAGGATCACTGGGAGGTTCCATAAATATCTGGAATTATCTGGTATCTTTCCCAACTCTCTTCCACATTCTTTTTCAGACCAACTGGTTTGACTGGTATATTAGTTTCCTACCCCCACACACTTAGTGGCTTAAAACAACACAAAATTATTGTTTTACAGTCTAAAATGGGTCAGCAGGGCTGCCTTCTTTCTGGAGGCTTTGGGGGAGAACACATTTCCTTGCCTTTTCTAGCTTCTAGAAGCTGCCTGCATTCCGCAAGCTTGCAGCCCCTTCTCCTTCCTCAAAGCCAGCAACATAGCATTTTCTAACTGACCTCTCTCTCTGGCTTCTGCTTCCATCATCACATCCCCCACTCTGACTCTGACCCTCCTGCCTCCCCCTTATAGGACCTTTTTGATTGCATTGGGCCCACCCAGATAATCCAAGATACTCTCCCCATCTCAAGATCCTTAACGTAATCACGCCTGCCAAGTCTCTCTCACCACGTAAGGTGACAGACTCACAGGTTCCAGGGATTAGGGCATGGGCATCTTTGGGGAGACATTTATCTTGTCTACCTCACCTAACCTCAAACTCATCCTGATTTATTAGAAATGGGGTTGTAGAAAAATGCAATCCAGATCAAATCATCTTTCCTGGGGACCTCTCATGTGAGTCCTTCTGGTGGGGTGTTTGTGGGACTCTGTGGATTTCTCAGAACTATCGCTGGTTATAATGCTATTCTACATTTTTATAACATCCGTGCTTTTCAAAATGTGTTTTGAGCTTTATCACAGCCTTGTGAGGTTGTGAGGAAGGTGGGATGGGCAGTCTTTTCTACATATTTTTATAAAAAGAAACTGAGGCACAGAATAAGTCTGTGAAAAGATGGAGATGACACTCAGGTTTCTGGTCTCAGGGTCCAGGACTTTTAGGAGGACAAGGATGTCCCCTGGGAGCAGCTGTGACTTCCCTGGGATCTCTGAAGTATGGGAATGATTTTGACAGAAAATGGATTGAGCAAAATTTCCTTAGCACAAATGACTTGGTTGAACCAGGGGGTTCTGCATGGTAGCCAGTGCTTTCTGCAGCTCCCTCCTCAGTGTGGCTTCAGCACAGCCCGTGCAATAAATAACCCCAGCTTGACACCTTGCCAACCTGGCTCAACCAAAGGAATGCTGCCCTAAAGCCCTGTCTAGCTGGCCATCTGAATCAGCTCCCTTTTTCTATCCTGAACAGGCTCCATCCCTTTCCTAATCTTTAGTTCTTTCTCTAAAGTGGCAACATCAGTGGAGGTAGAATGACCAGGTTTTTCAGTCTGGCCTGCCTCCATTCATATTTAGGCTCTGCCACCTTCTACCTGTGTTTCCTTGAAGTTTCCATAGAATGGGAATAACAATGTCTATCCAGATGGTCATTGTGAGGATTAGATGAATCAATGTACGTAAAGTCTGGTGCCTGACCCAGAGTAACAGTAGCCAGTATTATTATTACCTTACTTAGAGATCCTATTCCCGGATCCTGGATCTGGCTTTTTTTTGTGTGTGTGGGTGGTCTCAT
This sequence comes from Cabassous unicinctus, assembly GCA_029593785.1. Lineage (NCBI taxonomy): Eukaryota > Metazoa > Chordata > Mammalia > Cingulata > Chlamyphoridae > Cabassous > Cabassous unicinctus. The sequence goes on from JAQZBX010036899.1 coordinate 21,961, forward strand.
CAGCTACAAAATGTACCCCAGGAAGGTACTCAGGTTGGTTCTAGGTACACCTGTTGTCAGTTTGCTGACATTTGCCATGTTCGTTCTGATCAAAACCAATGACTCAAGGAGTCTAGGTGTCAGTGAGGAGCTGGCCCCTGTCTGGGGCCAAGTACCTGCACTCGATTGGGTGGGTGACTGCAATGCCCCCAGATCCGTTGGAAGCACACATTTGTCTCTGTCAATATGTTGGGCAAATCCCAGGTACATCCTTGGTTGGAGAAATTAGATTACCTTTGGGACATAAACTACTTTTCTCAGGCAACTGATTGAGACCTTCAGTTGCTGATAATGAACTAGAAATTCTCTGATGTAGATGAGAGGTGACAGATCGCGGGAGTACAATAGAAACACATTGGCAAACAGATCTAACATGTAACATTTTCATCTGAGTTTCTTATTTATGAAGCTTAAACGAGATGTTCGATAATTTACAATGGAATCATCTTCTTCTAGAAAACCGCAGAGCAGAATTTAAAGCATTCCCTTCCCAGGCTTTCTGTCTAAGGGGTGGGGAAGTGGGGCTTTCTTATAGGTTTGTGCCTGCTGTTTCCTTTGATTTTCAGCAGCTTTCTTCTTGTGCTACAAGTGAGTTGTTGCTCTTTGCCAGCAGATAAAATGCAGTTCTGCGGGAAAAGAAAATGTGTATCTGCGGCATATGCAGTATACTTATATATCAGCACTCTGAGGGCTCCTAGGATTTCTCACGTTACAACAGCCTCATTGCTCTCTATCAATGTTGCCTGTACCTTTCCATCCAACTCCTGCAAGTGGTAGCCTATAAACGGTTCTGTTCCCTTTCCTAACAATAACTCGGTAAATTTGTCCCATAGGAAACCACCATGCTCTATCCCTTATAGAACTTCCCTTGGTTCAGCGTGGCTGTTGATGCTTTTCTCAGCTATTTCCCCGCACACCCATTCTTCTTTGAATTGCTAAAGCACACAGTTCATTCACTCAATGAGTATTACTGAGTTCCTCCTTTGGGCAAGTACTGTGTACTGGGGAGACCAGGGTGAGCTCAATGGACATCACGGTTGCCCTTATAGAAATGAAAGGGAATCTGTACTAAAGAAGCAAAGTCATTATTTATGGAGCACTCAAAATATTCTAAACACTGAGCTATGTGCGGTAGGCAATCTAAAAGAATAGTGAAGAAGGAAGGAAGAGAGGGAGGGAGGGGGAAAGAATGAGGGAGGATTTTTGAGTGCCTGATGGCAGAGTACTGTTATAACTATAGCTTCTTAGAGATTCATACTTATCTTATTTAATCCCACAGCAGCCTGGCTGGGAGGGTTTTGCTGATGAGCTAACAGAGGCACCCTGACCAAAGTCCCAAAGCAAATATACGATAAAGCCGGGTTTGGAACCCAAGTCCCTCGTTCTTTCTGCCACACCACAGCAAGGTCCCTAATCCTAAGAGCCTTACAGTCTAGTAGTGGCGAATGGAGCAAGTAAATTAGAACTTGAGAGTAATTTGATGCTACAAGGTGGGTTGCCAACAAAGAAAGCCATTTCAGAAGAGGGGAGAAATCAGCATGGGCTGGAGTAGCCAGAGATGACTTGTTAGAGAAGGAGCTTGAGTTGAACCGTGAAAACCAGCTAAGATTAGGAAAGGTAGAGGGAAGAAAGTATGGAATTCTCTGGTGGTCAGGATGAGGTGTGGGGAGCAGAAATAGATTGATTAATAAGGGCTAGCGAGCAACTGGGACTGGCAAATTTTCACCTGCACTGCAAGGACTGTGGATGATAAGGTCAGAATGACTCACTTCTCTCTGCTTAGGAAACCTGTTCTTCATGTTTATCTCTGCTGGTGGAGAAGGTAGTGAGGAGAGGGAGACCCAAGTAATTGCGATTTCTCTCTCTTGCCAGCAAAAACACGGATAAGACACCTGTCTAGACTAGGTTGCATTCAGGTGGACATGCAGAACTATGGACCTTGTTCATTTCTAAATCCCTGGGCTCATCTCCCAAGTGTCTGTGAAGCTCAAGTATAGCAAACCGTGGTTA
>JAQZBX010036900.1:0-24005 GCA_029593785.1 Cabassous unicinctus
AATTCTGTATCTGGCAAAACTGTCCTTTAAAATTGAGGGTGAGTTTAAAGTCTTCACAGAAAAACAACAACTGAAAATATGTTACCGTGAGACTAGAATTACAAGAGCTATTAAAGGGAGTGCTGTAGCTTGAATGGAAAAAACAAGAGTAAGCAACTTGGAGAAGAGTGTAGAAATGAAGATTACTAGGAAGAATAAATTAAGGGGTAAGAATGCAGAATAGTAAAATATGTCAATGGAAAGCCAATGAACAAAATAGAAGAATTAAGTATTGCCTTTAGAATAATAACATTTAATGTTAATGGCTTGACCTCCTCAATCAAATACATAGACTGATAGAATGGGGGAAAAAAGAGTTATCTATATGCTCTCTACAGAAGCCTCACATCAGATATAAGACACAAACAGGGTGAAAGTAAATGTTTGGAAAAAGATATTCCAAAAAAATAGTGACCAAAAATAGCTAGAGAAGTCATTCTAATATCAGACAAAATAGATTTTAAATGAAAACTGTTATAAGGGATGAAAGGTCACTATACATTAATGAAAGGGGAAATTCATCAAGAAGAAATGATGAAAATATTTCAAAATTTGCCCAGCTTAAGTTATCAATATTTATGTACCTAACCTTGTTGCCCAAGATACATGAGGCACACACTGGAAAAAATAAAGGGAAAATAGATGTTTCTACAATAATAGTTGGAGACTTCCATACATCACTCTAAGTATTGGTAAAAAAAAAAACATCTGCAGAGTGGATAAATAAAGAAACAGAGAGCTTGAATAATATGGGAAATGAACTAGACCTAACAAATATTTATAGAGCATTACACCCCAAAGCAGCAGGATATACATTCTTTTCAAGCACTCATGGATCTTTCTCCAAGATAGATCATACATTGGGTCACAAGACAGTTCTAAACAAATTTTAAAAGATTGAAATTATACAAAGCACTTCCTCTTTTCATAACAGAATGAAGCTAGAAATAAATAATGAATGTGAAAAGGGAAAATTACTTGATATATGGCAATTAAACAGCACACTCTTAAATAATCAATGGGTCAAAGAAGAAATTGCAAGAGAATTCAGTAAGTATCTTGAGATGAAAGAAAATGAGAAGAAGCCATATCAAAACTTATGGAACATCACAAAGGCAGTTCTGAGAAGGAAACTTATAGTCCTCAATGTTTAGATTATAAAAGAAGAAAGAGCTAAAATAGAAGATATCACTGTATACCTGGAGAAACTAGACAAAGAACGGCAAACTAACCCCAAACCAAGCTGTAGGAAAGGAATAGTATAGATCAGAGCAGAAGTAAGTGAAATCGAGAACAACAACAACAAAACAAAATTGTTTTGTTTCAAAAAAAAACAAAATTTGGTTCTTTGAGAAGATCAACAAATTTACATACCTTTAGCTCAACTGACAAAGGAGAAAAAAGGGAATATGCAAATAAATAAAATCATAAATGAGAGGGGAGACATTATCACTAACCCCACAAAAATAAGATAGATCATAAGAGGATATTATTATCAACTTCATGACAAAAAACTAGACAATGAGGATGAGATGGACATATTCCTAGAAGGAGACAAACAATTTATGCTGGCCCTAGGGGAAACAAAAGACTTTGACAAACCAATCACAACTAAAGAGATTGAAATAATTATCTAAAACTTCCCAAAGATGAAAAGCCCAAGACCAGATATCTTCACAGTTGAATTCTACTAATCATTCAATCTGATGTAATAATAATCTTGCTCAAGCAGTTCCTGAATTCTGAACAGGATAGATTTATGCTTTATTAATATGTATCAATAAAATTGATTTTTTTAAAAAGAAAAGATCCTTCACAAAATGGAAAACAAACTATTTTAAAATTTTACTATGTTCTTATGAAAAAGATGGATTTTGATTTTTGATACCTGTGCCACTAAATAACAAATGTGATCAATTCCCATGGGAACTGTAAGTGGAAAGTTGTAATGGAAAAAACAAATGAAAACACATGCAAAAAATAAAAGTTAGATTCTGAGAGAATATTAAGGAAAGAAGGGGCTCCAGGGAAGTGTCAATGCAAAATGAGGAACATGAATAAAGAAAGAAAATTGAAAATTCTTCTTTTGTTTTCCCAATCCTGTTAGTTTTGTTTGTTCAATGGTGAAAAAAGATCTAACATGGGAACTCATCTCAATTCCCTGAGGTAGCAAGAGATGATATAATATCTCTACTTTGTTACCCTGAATTTAAGCCATATCACCTTTGCATTGTAATGATGAGAGCAGGTTGTTCCTTCACTTGGCTGATGTGGTCCAAATTTCTTCACTAGTTGAGCAGACATAATATTAGCTCTCTGTACCTTGTAATTGTCACTTTGCCTGTAATGTGGCTTGTTAACTTATCTCTTCAGATTTTTATAAATGTACAAAATAAAAAGCAAATAAATCTGATTCTTTTAGGTATCCCTTATGAAATTCTTACTTTAGGTTGCCTGAGGTCCCAGCATTTTTTTTTACTTATGTAGAGTACATTATATATTTTTTTCATATTTCCATGGGTCTCAGTTAATATGCATGTTTTCCTCTACACCTTTCTCTTCTGTGGGTACAATAATATTGAGGGTGACTACATTTAGAGCATCCATTGCTTATGTAGACTAGATTAATTGTCTCCTTAACTTAAAGAATTTTAAGGTAAATGAGTCAAGCATGACTGAACAATTCAACTGGAAAATTGAAAAATAAAATAGGCAAAACAATTGCTGAAAAATATTGTGGACTTATAGAGTGGGATAATTTACTAGTTTTCAGTACAGTTTGGCCAAAAAAGAACCTGGACCAAATACCAATCCATATTAAAATTCAAGAGAATTAATGGGTTTATCTAATTTCACAGGTTATAGGGGTATAAGTAAAATTGATTGCATAATTATGATTCTTTAGACTGCAACTAAAGTATAAAAGCATTGGAGGGGGTAGAGATTTAGAAATCATAATCTTCTTAATTTTTTCCTTCTGAAACTGAGGAAACCAACAAAATGGTTTTAAACCTGTCACCAGTCTTTACTGGTAGATTCTGTAAATCTACCATTAGCATTAAGTCATTATTTTAATGACCAAATAATTCATAGGTCTAGTGTTATGGAATGCAAGAAATTAAGAAAGAAAGATATTTGCTCTAATATGCTAGAAGGCAATGTGTGCACCAATGTTGATAAGTTACTACTCCTTGGCATGGAAACCTGATGTTGTCTTATTTCCATTCAAGGGATAAAACCCAGGTATGACAATGACTGCTTCATGCATTGGAAGACAATGTTGTTAAGAGGGCAATACTACACAAAGCAATCTACAGATTTAATCTATCAAATTTCCAATAGCATTTGCTGCGGAAAGGAAGAAGCTAATCCTCAGATTTGTTTGTAAAGTGGAGGGATTGTGGAAAGTTGGCATCTTAAGAAGCCTCAGGAATCAGTCCCTCAAGCATAACTACTATTAAATAGGCAGGATCTGGCTGAATCAACTATTTTGAATTTCCAGCCAGAGATCAGTAGAACACTTTACAGCAACAAGGGAAAACAGGAGGCAGAGGCTAGTAAATTACAGTAAATGCCAGTAAATTGCTCTTTCCAGGCAGTACTTACCATTGCCAGTTCCCAAATCTAACAGCAGGCGACAGAGAGGTCCACACTCTGGTGTAGCTTGCTAGTGCCAGAAACGGACATAAAAATCTACTTCCCTAAGATCCATGGTGGATATGGGCTGAATGCTGAACAAGGCTTTTGATGAACTACTTAGAATCACTGGAGAATGGCTCTGAGGTTGGCCACTGTTCCAACACATCCCAGACAAATGTGGCAGAGTATACTTAAAGAAAGTATGCTTCCTCAGTGCTTCAGAGGGCAGTTGAAGGGCTGCATTTGCTGGTCAGGTCAAGAAGATGCAGCTTTGGAAAGCCATGGAAAAGGCCCCTAGTGCTTTTATTGAACTGCCCCTCATCCCCTCTCCAGGGCAGATTGCAGTATGCTAGTGCTCTCTTTGTGGGACTCCAGCCTTGTTCTAGCTGGGAAAGAATGCTTAGTGCAAGGGTTCTTAAACTTTTTTGTTCCACTGGCCCTTTTGCAAGTCAGGTGAAGACCATGGAACCGTTACTAAGTCCACACTATACTGTGTATTATTTAATAAACATATCACACCAGCAGCAACATCTCTCCACAAGAATAATGTTTTTTTGAATTTCAATTCAAGCTCACAGACCCTTTGTTAAGAACCCCTGGCCTAGGGAAATTCTTCTTGGGCATGCCGTTCTCCCAGAATTTTCCCTCCAGGCCAAAGCAGCTTGAGTCAATAAAAGGAGTGAAAGAAATAATTGAGGCAGACAACATGTGGCAAAGACATGGCTGCTTTATGTGGAGGGGTGGAACACCTGGGAGAGGGAGAAGTCTGTCTTCTGGGAAGTAGAGGGAGCATTTATATTCCTGTAAATAAGGGAAGTCCTAAGGCCACTAGTAAGCACAAACCCAGTACATGAAACAGACCCATAAAAGACAAGAAGGATACTGCACTTTCCATCTGCCTTCTGCTGATGTTCCTGATAGGAGGACTGAACTCTGATAAAGAGAGCACCAGCCCAAACAAAGCCAATTGCAAAGAGAGTGAAAGATGTTTTTGCTTAGATTTGCTGGATTTGTTAGCTTATGACACTCAAGAAATCTCTGTCATAACACCAGCTGGTTACAAACTCAAAGAACAGACATCTCAGGAAATAAATCCCAGAGTTAACATATTAAAATATTAAAATGTACAGTGTGCAACAAAAGATTACAAAACCAAAGAAACAGGAAATGAAGGCCAAACCAATGAAAGAGAGGAAAAATTCCAGAAAAGACCAACAAAGAAGACCAGATTGTAGACACACCAGGTGAAGATTCTTTTAAAAATGTTCACCAATATGATAAAAAGAGATGAGGGAAAATATCATGAACACAATGAATTAATAAATTATCTTGATAAAAAGATAGAACTTCTTAAATGGAACAAAACAGAACGGCTGTAGTTGATGACCACAATAACTTAGAACTTGGGACTGTTAATAGTTGAATATCATAAGTCTTTGGAACTATTATGAGTACAAAATATATTTGTCACTGTCTAAATTCTGCCTGAAATAACCCTGCCTCATGAACACTTCTAAACTCCTCCCAGAAAGAGGAGTTGATGTATCTTCTTGTTGTAAGGTATTTTAAATTTGAACATTTAATATTTCAGAAATTAAAAAATTACACAGATTTAGTATCCTTAAAAGAAAATGTAGAAGAAGCTATTATTGATTCTAATAGGAAGGTCATAAGTTTTGGATCTATTGTTTTTTATTATTTATTTTGAAATCTATTTCAATTCTATTTTAAATCAAATGTGAATAACATTTTTGTCCCCCTGAGTAGACTGACCATGTCTTCCTTAAATTTGATTAAATTTACATTTATCTTTCACTCGTGTCCAGGATATGACACAGACACTGTCATTATAAGCAGCAAGATAGAGAAGGAAAAGTGAATTGGAGACAGGGACTACAGAATTTATCAAATCCAAATTCTTAAATTTATGAATAGGATACTGAAACCAAAGACCGGACATAATGGATCTTGTATCATAAAATAAGAACAGTGAGTGCTAACTCTTATAGGTACTACATAATAATATGCTCAGATATCAACACTCTCCACTGTGAGTGATGCTGTTTTGAGTATTTTCAATATATTACTTTATCTCATCCTAACCATGCATTATGGTCAAGAGTTATATTTATCCTCAGTTCGTGTAGAGTGGACAGAAGGATGGAGGATTTAGTTTCTTGCTGAGGGTACAAAGTGGGTAGACAGGGAGCTGGATCCATGGCGTCTGTGAGCTTCAGAGCATTACTCCTCACACTCTGCATTTGGGTTCTCTGAGTCAGTGGGGCAGTGAGGATGACATCTTGAATGTGGGACTTTGGACTTCAGTCCATCTACACAGAACCTTCTAATGTGGGCTAATCATATCAGCAGAAGAGATAAAGCATCTTATATGGATTTGCTCCAAATAAGGTTCCAGTTACTTTATGAAATATTCTTATATGGCATACCATCAAGCGTTTTTAAGACCCCAGTTGGATCCTCAAACCAGAGAGGCTAATTCAATTCAGGCCTCCATAATAAAATCTCTAGAAATTAATAATTTGATATCTTTTCTTTTCTCCAAAGATTTATGTGATGTGTTTTTATAGGTCAAAGATTCTGAACATTTCCATTATTTGTTGATATGTGACCCTACTGTCAGGAAACCTCCTCACCCTTCAGTATAAGTTACCAATTCTTTAAACCAATAGTTGTAAATTTACTCATTTTTAAAAATAAATTGGGTAAATTAAAGGTAATTTATAATCTAAAATTCAACAAGCTCAAGGGAATTTGTAGTTTTAGCACAATAAGGTAGACAAAAAACACAAACAAGCACACAAACACACTCACTGAACATACATGACAGAGGATTGAATCACCATGATTGGTCCCTGGAACCCCAGTGTTTGCCTTTGTGCCCTTTGGTAAAGTCTCATGGACAATACTACATGGCCGGCAAAACACACTGAAAGCTCTGACTTCATTCTAGTGGGACTCTTCAGTCAAACCAAACACCCAGCTCTCTTTTGTGTGGTAATTTTTGTGATTTTCCTGATGGCCTTGTCTGGAAATACCATCCTGATCCTTCTTATACATTCTGATGTCCACCTCCACATACCCATGTACTTTTTCATCAGCCAATTGTCCCTTATGGATGTGATGTATATTTTCATTATTGTGCCCAAGGTGCTCATGGACCAGGTCATGGGTGTGAATAAGATCTCAGTCCCTGAATGTGGGATACAAATGTTCCTTTATGTGACACTAGCAGGTTCAGAATTTTTCCTTCTAACTGATATGGTGTATGACTGGTACATGGCCATCTGCCATCCTCTCCGCTATCCTATCCTCATGAACAATAGAGTTTGTATCCTTCTGGCATCTGGCTGCTGGTTCTTGGGCTCGGTGGATGGCTTCATGATCACTCCCATCGCCATGACCTTCCTGGTGTACAGATCCTGGAATATTCATCACTTCTTCTGTGAAGTTCCTGCCATAATGAAGCTCTCCTGCTCTGACACCTCACTCTATGAGATTATTTTATACCTGTGCTGTGTCCTCATGCTCCTTATCCCTGTGACAGTAACTTCAGGCTCTTATTACTTGATCATCCTCACAATCCATAGTATAAACTCGGCAGAGGGCTGGAAGAAGGCATTCGCCACATGTTCCTCCTACATGACTGTGGTCATTTTGTTCTATGGAGCTGCCATCTACACCTACATGCTCCCCAGCTCCTACCACACTCCAAAGAAGGACATGGCGGTATCTTTCTTTTATACTATACTCACTCCTTTGCTAAATCCATTAGTCTATAGTGTTAGGAATAAGGATGTCACAGGAGCTCTGAAGAAAATGTTGAGTGTGTGACCTGTCTCTCAGGAAACTGTAAGGTAGGATATTCATGGAGTAACCATTTTTATCCTTTGCTTTACACGCAATAATTTTAGAACCTTACAATAATATTTTTCTCTGACTCTCATATTATTGTATCCCATCTCAGTTTCATTGCTTTTTTAGAGTGTCCCCCTCACTGGAAAGCAATTAAATATTACACTTCTTCTCCATTCAAAATGTATTATACAATTGTATTGTATTGATTTTATATTTACTGAAATTGTAGCAGACACTCAGAGATTCCCTGGTTCTTTTGCATGGTGCAGAGAATAGAAGTCGACACCAAGATAGATCAATCAAGGGAAACAGCTTCATTAAGCCAGGGAGGCCAGGACATAAATCTCACACTCACATCCCAGAACAATAAGAGTAGCAGCATTATATTGGTTTGTGTTAAGGAGGGGTTTTGTGGTTTGGGAGGAAAGATTGATAGGTAGGGGTTTCTGCCTGTAAGTTCTTAACTGCACATACTCTATGCTCTAACATGCTCTAACGTACTTGATTATTCATTGCATGTACTTAAAATGGTATCTAAATCCACTCCCCTCCCAGGAGAAGTTAACATTATAATGAACTAATGTTCAGCCAAGGTCACAAGGTCATTTAACTATGGTACTGAGTTCGCACTAGAAGCTGGAAAGTCCTAGTTTGTTTGATTATGTTTTGTGATCAGCTTCTCACCACAGCTACAAGCCTTACTCTATCTTAATTGGCTGTTTCATAAATGAGTCATGAGTCAGAGGGAGGACAGGGTACAGGTGAGCTGTGGGTGGGGACAGGATGCCTGTGGGTAGGATCTGACAATACTTCCTTTGCAAGACATTTTTACAAAGGAATTAGCAAGGCATTCTTTACAGGGAGGGTGGGGGCCCCTTCAAAGTTGATAACTGCACTGTGATTCCATTATTAATACATAATTAAAATATTTACTGGTAAAAGGTAATGAGAAATGCATCTGACTCAAATGAGAGAGAGAAAAACAGAGAGAGAGAGAGAGATTAGGGAATCAAAATGGGTGCAATATTAACCTATATTAGCAATTTGTGTTGTCTTGGTTAAAGGATATATGATTCCTCTTTGTGCTATTTTATTCATGCAAATTTTCTGACATTTTGAAATTATTTCCAAATTAATTTAAACTATCAGTCATTCTTCCCTTTTTTCTCAATCTTAGTCTTCATTTTCTGTCACCTAAATGACTTATTATTCTTGAAAACATGTTCATTTCATCATGGCTTTCATTCCTGAAGCAATCCAGTCAAATGCACACAGTTTTTGAGGACTACCATGTTCCCAAGGTTGAAACCTGCAGCATCTACTGGTTATTAATAATTCAGAACTGTCATTATTATGTTGCAGATGTAGGATCCACTAGTGCATAAGGGACTTTGAGAAAATATTAGCCCAGTGTGGAAGAAGAATTTAGGGGATTTCCCCTCCACAAGCTGTCATCTAAGCTGAATGTTGAAGTATGTCATTTATTAATTAGAGGAGAATCAGGCCATCAAATATTCAATACTTCACTTATTCAATGAACATTTATTATGTGATATAATAATCCAAAATTGTAGCTAAATGAGATTAAAATCTGAAAAATGCATCATGGTTACTATCCCCAATTTGAATTGTTTGTGTAGTTGAATATGAAGATAGGTGCAATAATATTGCACAAATTGCACTAACAGTCATGTGCGAAGGTTACATTTCATAAGGAGACTTCAGTTCTACCTGTGAAATGTGAGCTTAATCAAAACAATGGTGACTGGAGAAGACCTTGGACCTGAATGTTGAAAAGTAACTAAATTATTGAAACGTAATTCAGATAAGTAAAGGAGATGTGGGAAGGGGAACATGCTCAGCAACATGATGATAGGGAAAATGAACAGCATGAGCAAGGGTCCAAGTTGACCAAGCAGATATGGTAAATCTTCCAATGGCCCCTCCTTTCCTGCTGCACATTGTAGCCATATTTCTTGCATCTGTGACTCTGGGTTTTACAACCAATAGTGAAGTAATCAGGTTTGCATTTTAGAAATTTTGCATCATTGTTAATTAATTGAATAAATGTGAGATTGAAAGCAGGGAGACCAGGTGATTGACAAACTGAATGTAATGAATGTTGCTGATGTAAGTGGAATGGAGTGGTGAGACCATGCTGTAACACTGCAAGACACTGAGGGGACAGTATTGCAACAAACATGCTTTGTTTATTCCATTTAATAAAACCACAAATGTGGTTTTAGGTCTATCAATTTTCAATAGTCTACATCCAACTTTTGAAGAATCAGGCTTCAAAAATATAGATTCCCTTTTCCCATTGACACACTCAATTATATGACTACAGTAAAATAAGGAACTTGCAGTGTTTTGTGAAAATATATTAGGAAACAAGGTTTGCTGCTGTCAAAGTGATTGACAATAAATATGTGCACTCTTTGATTTTTGAAATAATTGAGAAGAGTATATCACCTCCCTGTTTGCTGGATGATAGTTACAAATTAAATTGCTACCATTTATAATACCCTACAAATGAGGAACAGTTTGAAGCTAATGGGAGTATGGACCCATATTCCTCCAATGATTATTTTTTTTACTCTGTCTCAAAACACAAAGATATATATATATATATATTTAAATTTAGAATAATACATTTTCTTTTTAGAAAAAGTTCAAAATGCAATTTCCTGTAGTCTCTAATACTAATAATTTACAAGAACTATGCAGGTGGAAAAATAGTCATTACATTATCTATAGTAACTAATACTTAGAATTTCTAGACATGGAAGAAAAATTGGTACACCAAAGTTCATATCCAGAGTTCAACAAGAGGACTGGCAAATGCATTTCCCTTGGTTCAATATGAGATTCTGGCAAATACATTTTCTTCAAGTGTGAAATAATTAACTGTGCAATGAAATGTTTTAAAATTTTCAAACTTCACAATTCATTCTTGTGTTTCACCTAGTGATTTTGCCAAATAAACTGCTCCTGTGCCATAACAAAAAACAGGAAATCTCCATTCTTCAAATCACATAAAGATTGTGATTGGAATTCTTTATTCAAAGTTAGGAATAAATTCACACTTCGTTAGGTGAAGAAATTTTCATCATTTTTCACAAATCATATGCATTCTTAAACGTGTTCAAAGGGCAAAGTGTGAAAAACCAGAATTAACAAAATCATGTTTCAAGGGGTAGCTTAGGAAATTAGGCCTAAGAAGCAAGATTAAATGCATTGAAATCTACATTTAATTTCATTTTAATTGTCTTCTCCCTCCTTGGGTTATTAATTAGCAAACAAATGCTTTTTGTGTCCATCACTGAAATCAGAAAATGTAAACCCCTATTGTTATAACCAGGAGGACACTGGAGTTGTATAATTCAAACTTCTTTTTTAATAAAAAAATCATTATTGACCTGCAAAATGTTGTTTTTCTTTTGCTTTTTTAAAACTTAGTAACCTATCTTCCATATCTTGCCAGTAAAACACGTAGAGCCTGGGTCATATTCCATAGGCTGGATTTGATGTCAATTTTAAAATAGTTTATTAACGAGTTGATGGGGCTATTTTGAATCTTGATGACTATTGTTCACAAACGAGGTTCTTGTACATTTGTATTTCTTCACATGTAATTATTTTTTATGACCAATTCCAAGAAGGGAATTACTACTTCAAATGATAATGTTTTTAAAAATTTTTATGCAAAGTGATAATTTGCATGCTATGAAAAGCTAGACCCATTTTTCCATTAGTCTCTGTCCTCCTCCCACATGCCTGTCTGTCATTCCATGTCTGTTCTGTGACCTAGTTAGGTATAATTGGGCTTACTGAATTTGCATGGTATGACCAAAACGAGATCTTTGCAGGAGATTAGAGCATAAGAGTAACCTGAGATCCAAGTATTTCTTCCCTCAGCCATGTCACTCAAAGACTGAGACTGGCAATGGCTAAGTCCATCAACCTATGATCCCAGATCTTACCAGTGGTTGCCTTCCCTGAAATTATAACCTCCAGGAACCCAAGAACTGATACTATTTCAATTGCCATAAGACCCAAGGCTGGTGATAACTACCCCTTGTTGCTGGATTTGGGTGATTTCCCCATCACTGGTGTCTTTCCTTAACCCTGCCCATTTAAAAACTTTCATTAATCTCCCCCTTTTCTGTATCAACACTGATGTAATCACTTATTAATTAGCTATATTTTGGAAATTTGCTAATATTATTTTCCATTCAGATTATATTTTTGCATTTACATTTTTCTAATTGTATTTTAGCATGTTTTTAAATGTTTATATACCATTCCTTAAGTTTTAAATCTACCATCTATAAACTGTCTATTTTTTGTCAGGATATTTTGTCCTATATATGACATCTAAAATACCAAATGGAAAATGCCAGGCCTCAGTGGAAAGTATGTTAGGGCCTTGATCATAACAAATCTGCTGCCAGAGATCTAGTGAGAACCCAATGGACACTAGTTTATCTGGGGTTAACTTCTATTTCTCTATTTTAGTAGATATACAAATACCTGAATTTTCATGGGACAGAAGTAGGGGGAGACTTAGGACTCTGAATGTCTGAACACTTGTCATAAATGGTCTAAATTATCAGACAAAGGCTAGTTACCTTAGTAGAGTCCAAGATAGCATTACCTAGTAAGTTTGAAGTTAATTTCCCTTCATCCCAGCTCTATTATATCCAGCAGATTCAAGGTTTTTGAGGATAAAATGATTCATTGAAGAAAATATCACACAGTGTCTCATTCTTCCTACCCTTTCCTGGGTCAATTTTCTCACACACATGTATCAAAATATCAGGTATTTGTTTGATGAATATGCATTAGGTAAGGAAATCCTAGGTTCTTCAACAAACTCCAAAATATATAATGCCCCAAACAGAAGAATATCATTTCTACCTCACATAAAGTCTGAGTCAGGTGGTGTTATTGGTAGGACACTCTTCCACATGGTAATGCAGATACTGAAGGTCCTTCTATCATATGATTCTGGATTCTTCCTTATGTTACTTCCAATTATACAGGATCTGTCTGCATGTAGATCGCATAAGGGAAAAGCGCATGGAAGAAAGCTTTTGGGAAATTGTTATGTATCATGCCTGGATTTGATACATGCAAATTCCACTCACATCTGCTTTTATTCAGTAGAAGTCACATGGCCACACCTAACTGCAAGGGAGCCTGGGAAATGTAGAGCTGAGTGTCTGGGAAGAAGAGCTAGAGGTCAGTAGATAGCAAACAAGTCTCCCTCGGCTAGTTTCAATTTACATTTATATCATCTTTATGCCCAGATTGTTCTATTTTTAAAATTAACTTTGTTATTTTCAGATCTTTCTATCTTTTCAGGAATTTATATACGTTAATTTACTAAGACATGTTAAAAATTTCATGTCAATAAGTAAATAATTTAGTTTTATAAAAATTTCAATTATATTTATTTTGTGCATTAAAAGAATTACAGATTTCTCATATTTTTCTTATGACAAAATATAAAACTATTACTTTCTTTGTACACATCAATATAGTGAAGAAGATTATTCTCTTGGTTTAAATGTAGGATACACATTTTTCTGAAGTAGGCAAAATTGATATTTTAAATATTCTTCTCTTATTTAATTCACAAGTATTCATAAATCATTAAAAATGAAATTCATGTCCTAGATCTGGGAGTTAAATCATGAGCAAAACAGTCCCTGCTTTATATTGGGTTAGATAAAATAGACAAAGAAATTAATATATAATAGGTCAGGTGGTGATATATCAACTAAATAAGCATAAATGAGCATAATGAGTCACATAGTGAATGATGGTGACTATATATTAGATCATATAATCAAGCAATATTAACCTGTTAATTGGTAATTTGGATGTGATATGAATAAAGGATGAACAAGTTATATGCCTCTATAATGTAAAGTTATAACTGGCAAGTGGTAGCCCCACCAGAGACTACATGTCCCAATCCTTCTTGTGTCAGGATGACGTGATTGATTTTTTATCAGAGAAAAGTGAGCTGCATGCCACTTTTGAACTGAAGTGATTTAGAAGGGATTTTGTTATTCTTCACTTTTTCTATCCTATTTTGTTCTCCTTAATGAATATAGAAGGTACAGTAGAGGATTCCCATTAGATTTGAAGGAGTTTGCAATGGAAGAATTTTTATCATTGATATAAAGAAAGTGTCCACCAGAGATTCTGAGGAGATGAAGAGGGAAGAATAGGTGAAACATGGGGAAATTTTGGGGACATTAGAATTGTCCTGCATGACATTGAAATGATGGATACAGGCCACTATATGTTTTCTCAAAACCTATAAAATTGTGTGTGGCAAAGTGTACATTATAATGCAAACTATTGTCCATGGCTAATAGCAATGCTTCAATATGTGTTCATCAATTCTAACAAATGTCCCACACAAATGAAGGATGTTGTTAATGGAGAAAGTTGTGGGAAGGGGAAGGAGTGAGGTATATGGGGATCCCCTATATTTTTGATGTAACATTTATAATCTAATGCTTATTTAAAAATTATTAATTAATTTTTTAAAAAATGAAGGAGCTAGGACCACATTATTTTTCTTGGAGGACTGCCACTGACCTAGGAACATTCACAGTAGAGACTACCTTGTGTGAAATACACTCTTTTTACATAAAATTGTTATAGTTTTTGGATTGTTAGTTACAAAATCTAGTATGGAAAATATCTAATACAGGAACTTGTATAGATAGGAAATAGACTGAGATGAAAGATAGGAAATAGATGATTGAGATGAAATATCCTTTTTTTTTTTTTTTAAGAAAAGTCTCAGGCACCATTTTTACAGAAAGGATTCGTTAAATACACAAAAATGGGCAATTGCTCATGTGATTATAAAAAGGTGTACAAGATTCTGTCTTTATGTCTTCGGGTTGAAAGATAAGAAGTTTGAACATAATGAGCCAATAAGTTTGATTCTAATTTATATGAATAGACTTCCCTATATTTACCTTTATTTCCTAACAGTTGCTAAAGAAGTAAATGAATAAATAAGGTAGTGTCATTGATGCAATAAAACTCTGCTGGGCATAATGAAGACATAATTTTGCAACCACGACATTTTCACTCTACTAACATAGCAGAAATAGGGTGTTTACACGTTCCTCTTATTCATTCCAGGGTACTTAACAAGACTCAACTATGGAATCAGATAATACCGCATAGATTGTAGATTTCCTTCACCTTGCACTACTCCCTAACATCTGCCATGTAAATTACCTGTATTCAATGTTTCCTTGTTTCATAATTTTCATCATCATCGTTATCAGCGCAGCACCTTGCAAGTGCTTTTTGTAAGTATCCCCATGGACAAAACTTAATCTCAACTAATGTCACTAAAATGGACTTCTTTTATTTTCCAGGTTGAAAAGCATTTCACTTCTTTTTTTTTTTTGATAGAATGTGCTAAATGTCTTTCTTTGACCCATACACCTAATGTATAGGGTGATCATACAATGTTTTGTCCAACCCAGGAGAGTTTTGAGAGTGAAAAGGAGCAATACCTTGATGGCTTACCATGACACCAGGAAAAACTGTGATAGTCATGTCAAACAATGATAAATTATCATCTTGCTTATGACAAAATGTAGCCATCTTCATACCCATGCCACCCATTGATTATGGACTATGACATTTGTATGTAGATGTCTTTGTACCTCTGTGGGGACTTAAGTTCCCCTTAATCCAAACAATTGATATGATTAATGTCCTCTTTATATCTTAGGTGGTCTATTAGTCTACAAGGTCCCAGTCTTCCTCAGGTTCTTCTTATCAGATAAAAATATTTAGGAATGTTTGCTCAATGGGACAGCTTCTCTGTTTTTCTTCTTGTGGGAGATGGCCTCTGTATTCCTTGATTTCTCAACCTTTTGAATACACCTTCTTTGTCATGGATTGAAACTGTAAATACCCCAGAAAATCAGGTTCTTAAATTTAATCCATTCCTGTGGGTGTGGACCTATTGTAAGTAGAACCTGTCTACAAGGCTACTGCATTTAATATGTGACCCACCTCAATCAGGATAGGTCTTAACCCTCTTCCTGGAGTGCTTTATAAATTAGATGAATACAGAGAGAGTAAGAGAAATCACAGAAGTAAGAAGCTGAAAACAATGAAACACTGAAGAGAAGGGAGAGACCAGCAGATGACACTATGTGCCTTGCCATGTGGCAGAAGTGTTAAGGATCAATGGCAGCCAGTCTTAAGGAAGAAAGCATTGCCTTGATGATGCCATGGCTTGGACATTTTTCTCAGCCTCAAAACTGTAAGCTAATAAATTCCCATTATGAAACCAACCCATTTCGTATTATGTGCTTTTCACAGCCTAGCAAACTAACACATCTCCCCTCCAACCTGACTATACTGCGTGTATATTTGACAGGACACGGCCAATTTCAGACCCTGTCCTCCATCCACACTGCAGAACACCACCAGGATCTCAATCGGTGATATCATATTTCCTCCAGCCTAAATATCTTCATTTGTAGCCTGAGAAAGGAGGTGGGACCAGGTTCAAAACTGTTTCCATAGTGAGTTATTGAAAATGTATGCCATTTTGGATCATGTTCAGGTGATGTTAAAGGACTCCTTTAAATGCTTAGATCAATATCTGAAATCTTTACCCTGGATCTTCCTGCCCTGTTCACCTTTTCAGGATCAAATTTCCCCTTTGTCCCCAAACCTCCTTTACTTCCAACATCACTGTCTCCTCCCAATTTCCAGAACCCATCAAAATCTTTCTTCTAGCCTGCATGCATACTATTTACGCATGGAGTGCTCCTTCTCCAACTGCCTTCATCCCCCACACACCCACACATACACCTATCACTGCTGGCTTCTGCTTGCCTTTCAGGGATCAGCTTCGCATGGACAACTTAGAGAGGTTTCCTTTGTCCCCATGTTAATTGTTTCCTACCATCTTCAATCTTGCTCACTGAGAGCCTACATATAGTACTCTCCATATAGGGTGTTGACCAACATTATTGTTCACAATTTTGTCTTGATCTTCAAGAATGTGGAAGAATTTAGAATATATGGCAGAGGTGACATTCTCAGTCACATTCTCCACATTGACTCCAGTCCATTTTGTTTCTCAACTTCAATACTTATTCCATGAAACAAGGAACAACTCATTGTTTCACCAGCAAAATAATTGATATCTAGTGTCTAATGTTCCTGGGATGAAAGAATTTAAAAGATTAATATGCCATAAGACAAATGGGGTACCAAAATCACTAGTTACCACTAGTTGGCACAAAACCCTGACTTTGTCTTATTTACAATTGAGGAATGGAAACCATGTTTTACCATCTCTGCTGCATTTTCAATAGGCAGACAAGTTTTCACATTAAAGGGCATGTCGGTGAATACTTTCAGTTTTCAACTGAAGATTATTTCTAAGAGATTGAAGAGATATTTTCTGAATTTAGAAATAATTCTACCAAGCCCAGCAAAAATTAAAACCTGAAAAGTAACAGAAATAGGTAAAGAGCTTGGAAAAGCATTAGTTTTAGAAAATGTTGTGGGTAAGTAGAGAAGTAGAATAGAAGTAGAGTAGTTTTGAGAAAAACTGTTCAAAAAGACACAAATTTCAAAGGATTAATTTAAAATTCAAAAATGTTAGTTAGCCTTATTATCACAATATTCATATAAGATAAGTCATATATTACCAGTCCATTGTTTTTTCCCCTGACATGAATGTTTTGTTAGCTTTTTGTTATTCCAATTGACACTATTTGAAGATCACTATAATCTTGAGTTTGAAGTTACAATTCAATTGAAAGATTGTTGTTGATTAGGTGGAATAAGTGAAAGGGGGTTGGATTTAAATCCAGCCAGTTTGGGTTTCATTCCTAGATCTGACACTTAAAATCTATAGAGCTGTATAATATTTGTGAGTTTTCCTAATTCCTCAGAATTTCCCTTAGGTCATTCTTATGTGGAAATCAAAACTTTCTAATCAGGTTGTTTTGAGGAGGTAGTGGGGTAATATGCACAGACATCCCATAATACCTATTCCAACCTGTGAGTACCCTTTCCTCTGCTGTACCATTCTACACTTCTTGTATTTCTTTCTAAGATGTTTGCCTTCAAGTCAAGGAAGTGTGAGTGGATTCCACAGTCAGAAATTTTTCAGGCTAAATCCCAGATTTGCTAGTCAAATCCCAGTTTCCTGGCCAAACTGTTTGTCTCACTAGTCCTTTGGTTTCTCTAACAACCAAAACATCTCCTTTGGGCTTTGAATATAACATCTAATACATATGAGTTGCTCAGCCCATGACCAGGCTCTTCCAATATCTAGAAAAATGTTAATCCCTCCCATCTTCCTTACAGATGTGGAAACTGAGTGCTAAGTAGGCAAAGTGGCTCATCTATGACAAAAACAATTTGCCTGCTGTTCTCTTCTTTCCTCTGAATCTCCATGTTGCTCCTGACACCTTGGCCTTGATTCTTGACCGTAGACTTAATATGTAGTTTTGTGTACACACTTTAAATTAAGGGGGAGATGGTGGTGTTTTTTTTCAATGCAGCTCCATTTAAAACAAGACTTTAAAACTCTGAGCTGTGAAAATACATAAAACAAAATAGAGTTATTATGGCTAAGAGATTTAAAATGGAGTTGAGAGGCCATTCAGAAGGTTATTCTTATGCAAATCTTAGCCATCACAAACTGCCAAAGTATGCAAAGCCTCAAGCAATAATGTTCCTGAAAACCCTAAGGATAGCTGTTCACCATCAACAAACCACAAGGTAAAGAAATCATTAAACTATCTAACTTGAAACACATTTGATACACCACAACTATCCAGCAATCACATATACTTTAAGTAATCTTTTTCTTTCAAAACCCTTGCATGGAAGACAAAATCTGGGCTCCTCAAATTGTAATTTTCCACCCCAAATAAATACCTTTGTTGCCTTGCAACTCAGTTTGTTATTTCTCAGTCCACAGAACTGAATTCAGTCCACATTTTAGTAAATAATGTCAATTGATACATGTATATATGTATTCCCAATACTCTGGCAATTAAATCAACTTATTATTTATAACAGCAAATTATTTTTTGTAAAGTATTTAAGAAAGCCTTTCATTTATTTGGTGTCAGCTGGTATGCAAGGAAAATCATATCACTATATCTATATCCAGGTATGTATATTTACGTATAGAATCAAGTATCAATGTACACAAAGGTGGTTTTCCAATATAAATTAGAGCTTGAAGTAGGGTGTCTGATTCATTGTTCAGGTTTCTTTTTTCCTTTTATCTGATTTACCACCTTGCACTTATATATAAATATATTATTCATTATACTATTATTAAAAATGATAAAAAGTTCTGTAAGATAATAGAAATTGTACCTTTGCATTAGCAAATTTTCTTTTCTTAAGAATGCAAAGGGTTTCATTAACAACTAAGACTGAAATGTGTTGTACCTTGTTTGATGGCCCCTTGTATTATCCACTTGATAAATGTTCCATCTTTGTTGTGGATGGTGTCTTACATATGTCCATTAAATTGTGCTATTCAAATCTTATTTTTATTTATTTTTTCTGTCAATTACAGAGAGGAAAATGTAATATTGTATCCCATTATTTTTCCCTTTTATTCCAGATGCTTTGTTTGCTATATTATTGTACAATTTTATTAGATGCATAAAAATTTTATATTGCAATTGCCATTTTACTATTTTGAAGCAACTTTGTATCTCTTCATCAAGTTCTTTGAACCACCTTCTTCCATTATTAAGTTTTCTATATGGTCTCTTGGAAACAGCACATAATTAGATATTGTTTACTTTATTTCTCAGACTCTTATCTTTGATTTCCAAGGAGATAAGTTGATACATTTTTCGGTCATTGTAATTACTGATGTAATTGCAATCAAGTCTATCTCTTCTGTTGCACTTTGTATTTGTTGTAACTATTCTTTTGTTTCTTGCATTTTTTTTGTATTGAATTAGATTTTTTAAAATCAATCCACATTTCGCTATGTGTTCAATATTATATACTGTTACCTCTTTATTCATTAGCTTATAACTTAGGTATCCATATGCATCTTATCAACAGCTAAATTAAATAACACCTTTATCCTGCTCCCGGATAATGTTAGCACCTTAGAATAATTAAACTAAAATTTCCCCTTCCAACTCATATGCAATTGCTCTTGGGTATTTTAAAAATTCTCCTGAAAAAAAATGCACACACACAAACAGACATAAACAAAGAGAAAAAGAAGACAATAAATTACTAGGTATAAATGTTTCTGTTTTTTAATAAGTTTTGCTTTACTTTTCCCCATATGCTTATTACTTTCTTTGTTCTTCATTCCCACCAATTTCAGAAACCTTGCCTGTATATATCCTTTTTTTAAAAATGTCAGCTTCATTGGTGTATAATTTACACACAGTAAAATCCATTCTTTGTATTGTACAGTTCTATGAATTTTGATAAACACACAGATTTGTTTAGCTAGCACCAAATTCAAGATAAAAAATGGTTCCATAACCCAGAAAAATTCTCTCTTGTCTCTTTATACTCATTTACTCCCTGCTCCATACCCTGATAGCCAATGATTCTTTCCTGTCCCTATAGTTTTGCCCTTTCCAATCATAAAATGGAAATGAAATCACACATTACAAATATGAGTCTACATTCCGTAAGCATGATGGACTTGACAGTTGCCTACTTTGTGTGTGTATCAGTAGATTCTTCCCAAATTTTTTGCTAAATAATACTCCATTGAGTGTATATAACACAATTTGTTTCTTCATTCCCCATCTGAAGGATATTTGGAATATTTTTGATTTGGGATAAGGATGAGTAATGCCACTATTCATATTTCTATCCAGTTTTTTGTGTGAATTTTTGTTTTTTTATCCCTCTAAGCTAAATAATTGTGAGTGGGTTGTTGGATCATAAGGTAGTGTATTCTTACCTTTATAAGTAACTGCCAAACTCTTTTCTAAAGGGGATGCATCATTTTGTGTTATCACCATCAATATATGATTGTTCCAGGTACCACTCATTTAAAAAATTTTTTTTTAAAAGAAGCTTTAGATTACATAAATGTTACATTAAAAATATATAGGATTCCCATATGCCCCACACACTTTCCCGCAATAATAACATCTTTCATGAGGTTAGTACATTTGTTACAAATGATGAACACATATTGAAGCACTGCTAATAACTGTGGACTATAACTTACATTATATTTACACTCTGCCCCACACAATTTTATAGGGTATGACAAAATGTATAATGGTCTGTATCCATCATTGCAATGTCATGTAGGACAATTCCAATGTCCTGGAAATGCCCCCATGTTACAACTATTCTTCCCTCTCCCTCTCCTCAGAAACTCTAATTTTTAATTCAGATGAAAAATTCACATATCATACAATCAACCATTTTAGAGTATGATTCAGTAATATTCACTGAATGTCATGCATTCACAATATCCCCCAGTAAGCACCTCTTCCTCATTTCAAGACTTTTCCACCATTCAGAAGAAACCCTGCATTTCTTAAGTAATTAATCCTCATTCCCTCATCTGCCCACCCCTAACGAAACTAATATTTTTGCATCTATGGAAGTACCTATCCTGGATATTTCATAGACAAGTAATAATACAATATATGACCACTGATTTGGTTTATTTCACTTAGTATAATAGTTTCAAAGTTCACACAAGTTGTAGCATTTATCAGTAATTCATTCATTTTTATGACTGAATACTATGCCATTGTTTAGTTATTTATGAAGTGCCTGACATTTAGGCTATTTCCAGATTTTGACTATTATATATAGTGCTTTGATAAATATTTTTGTGCTTGGATGAATATTTCTTTTCATTTCTCTTAAATATGTTCCTAGGAGGGAAATTTCTGGGTCATATGGTAAGTAAGTAATGCTGTTTATCTTTCTGAGGAAGTACCAAGCTGCTTTCCATAGAGGCATTACAATTTTACATTTCTGTCATTAATTCTTAAAGGTTCCAATTTCTTCACATATTTGCCAACAATTGTAATTATCAATTGGTTTATTTATTTGTTTTTTTTTTGTTTGTTTATTATAATCATTCTAGTGGATGTGCAGTGGTATTGCATTGTGGATTTCATTTGCATTTCTTTAATGACCAATGATATTGAAATCTTTTCATGTGCAAGAGTTCACAATTTGTATATCGTCTTTGGATAAATATTATCCAAGTGCATTTTTAAATTTGGCATGGTGTCTTTTGTTTGCTGAGTTGTAAGAATTTTGTTTTAATATTCTGGATATTATACCCTTTCCAGAAATGTTTATTTATGTGTCTGTGTGTATCATACATATTTTTCATAATTAAGTATATATACCATACATGTATAAAAGTATATGTGTATATGGGTACAGAGTAAATATGATAGTCATGTGAGAATTCTATGTTACACACATATATATGTATGTGTATATATATATCAGAACATATGCAAATATACATTAATCCCTAATCCAAAAACTGTGAAAATGTCTTTCAAGTTGGGGTTGTCTAAACAAATTATGATTCATCTGCAAAATGGAATACCATTCAGCAGTAAAAAGAAAAGATACACTGATACATATAACATACAATTTAGATGAAAATCAAGCACATTATGTTAAGTTAATTAAGGAACATCCAAAGATATGTTTAAAGGTATTATGTAATTAGTCACTGGAATAGAAGAGATGATATAAAATCCTACCCTCATTTGCATTGCTTCCCATATAAGATGTAGGTACTCATTCCTTGTGCATCCCCATTGCTTCATCCATCCATTGATTGTCCCTAAACTCATGCTTTCAGCCCTCAAATGCTGACCCATTTAGCCAATGGCTCTGCTTCACAGCCAGATCGATATCTACTTGAAAGTTTAGGCCCAAACTGATGTTATAATTTCGCTGTCCAAACCTGCCCAGTCCAGTGGTCCTCAGTGCATTAAACAGTGCTACAATACTCACCTCTTCAATCAGCATCACCCTCACCCAAGCCACAGAATTGTCTCTACAGCACTAGCTCAAATATTTGCCTTCATTCTTTTTTGTTTTGTTTTTGGTGAGACAAGCTTTTTTTTTTTAAAAATTGTTTTGCAGGCAGAATTTGAATGTGTCAAAACATAAAGCTTATACTAAATTTGTTCTTGTTGACTCACCTAGGACAAATAACTAGGGGATGATAATGGACAATGTCCATCCCAAGGAACAGAGAGTGTCTGCAACTGCAAGCAAGATAGCTCCATGCACTGCCCCATGCGACCTAAGCCACCTCACAATTAGAGGCAGAATGAGCATCACCATCCCAAAATCATCAAGACTGGGGAATGAACAATAGACAAAAGTAGACTTGCTATTATTCTACTATAGACATATTGTTATTCTAGCAATGGAAGAACTTTTATTATTGATGTGGAGGCAGTGGCCACTGGAGGTTCTGAGGGGAGGGAGAGGGAAAAACAAGTGCAATATGGGGGCATTTTGGGATATTGGAATTGTCCTGCATGATGTTGCAATGACAGATAAAGGCCATTATATATTTTGTCATAACTTACACAATTGTGTGGGACAGAGTGTAAACTATAATGTAAACTATAATCCACAGTTAGTGGCAATGCTTCAATATGTGTTCATCAATTGTATAAATGTACCACACTAATGAAGCATATTGTTAATGTGGGGAAGTGTGGAAGGGGTTGGGAGTGGGGCGTATCGGAATCCCCTATATTTTTTATCTTACATTTAGGTAATATTATATAAACTTCCTTTAAAACAAACAAAAAAACAAATAAATAAATAAAATTAAATACTTATGTGCTTCAAAGAATTTTGTCAAGAAAGTGAAAACTCAGCCTATTCAAATATTTGCTAACCATTTATCTGGTAAGGGCGTAATATCCAGTATATATGAAGAAATCCTACAACTAAAAAATAAAAAGAGAAACAACCCATTTTAAAAATGGTCAAGTGATTTGGATAGACACTTCTCCAAAGAAGAAATACAAATTGCTATAAAGCAGATGAAAAGATGCTCAACATTACTAGATATTAGGGAAATGCAAATCAAAACTACAGGTGGATAGATTAGGAAGGTCAGGTTAGAATAACCAGGACATGTAAAAATGAATCTTGACATCCCATGAGACAAGACAGGGAAGAGTCATATGCCCCAGGGGGTGGAGAGGAAGGAACAGAAAAGATAAAATGGGCTATGTAATGGTCAAGGGAAATACTCTTTGTTACCTTACATTAATGGACACAGGACATGGTAAATATCATCACAAATAATTAAACTGTACAGTCTAAATTGTAAACTATACTGTAAACCATTGAAAAATTTTAGTTGCTATATTTTACTATCTGTATAACAGTTATAACAA
>JAQZBX010036901.1:0-11072 GCA_029593785.1 Cabassous unicinctus
TCAAACAAGTCATCCCTGCACATGGTCCATCAGTCCCTTCTACTCAAACCTATATATGATGCAGGAGTTTTTAGGTGTACTTCCAGAGACTGTATCCTCTGGCCCACCTATGTGCCAGCTGTGCCTGGAATCTCAGTGGAGCTGCAACTCCTACCCTACAGCTCAATGGACTCATCCAAGTAACCTGGCAAGGAGACGACGATGGGCAACAGCCATCCCAGGGAATGGAGAGGGCCTGCAGCTGAAGGCAGGATTATCCTATCCACTATATCCATGGAATATAAGCCCTCTCTCACTTGGAGGTGGGGTGGACCTCACCTTCCAAGTCCCCTCAGGATGGGGGGAGGAGCTGTGGACTAGAGTGGACTTGGTGGTGTTCTGTTGTAGACATATTGTGATTCAAGCAATGGAAGAAATTGTAACAGTGAGGTGGAGCCGGTGGCCACTGGACATTTTTGGGGCAGGGAGAGGAGGGACAGTTGAAATACTCGGGCTTTTTTGGGACTTTGGGGGTTGTCCTGAGTGGCAAAGCAGTGACGAATGTAGGCCATTTTCCATCAGAATATACCATGCAGAACTGGGTGGGAGAGAGTGTGGTCTGTGATGTGAACTGTGGTCTATGCTCGGTGGCAAGGCCCCAGGATGTGTATATCCATTGTGGGTGTAGTACCACACAGATGGGGAATGGTTGTGTGGGGTGTTGTTGGGGGTGTGGGTGGTGGGGAGCATGGGAATCCCTGTAAGTTTCTGAGTAATATTTGGGTAATCTAGGCACCTTTATACAATGTATATATATATATAACAAAATTGATGTAAACAAATGCAAAAAAATAAAATAAAATAAAATAAAATAAAAATATTTAATTGATGAAAAAAAATAAAAAAAAATAAAAAGCAATGGAATGTTTATCAGGAAGTAAAACTTTTTTCAGAATTCCCCAACAGACTCCCATTTAGATTTCATTGATACAACAATATTAAATCACTAACCTAGTTAAAGGTGAGAATGAGGAACTGCTAGCACAAGCAATCTCAGGGTTCTGAGAGTAATAAAAATGAGAGATATTAGGTAGGCCACTGGAAAATTCTGAAATAGTATGCAAAATAAGAACCCTGAAAGGGAACTTTTTTTCTCAGATATCTGTTCAATAAAGCATTGATTTTGAAATGGATAAATAATTTCATCAAAGAGAATTTGAAATCCAGTAATATTTCTGAATATATACATAAAGTAATACATGAAAATTACATAGTTCCATCAATATGGCTCTTTTCTCTATCACTAGGGACTTTTATCAATATTTTTAAGCATTTATTTATTCAACAAATAATTGTTGATTATCTATTATATTCCAACCATTATTCTAGGAACAGAGTAAAACACTACGTGCAAATATAGGACAGATTGGAGGCTATTACAATAATGCATTGTGTGTTCAAGGTACAGGTGTGAGTTGGGAGAGAAAAATTTTGGTGTCACCTGCATATAGTAAGTATCTAAATCTCTATTATGTAAAATCACCAAGATTGAATCAAACACAGGTCCAAGGATGGAGCCTTGTGAAACTCTAATACAGAGAATTCAGTGAGACCATCAAGGGTTGGGAAAATCAACATAGACATGACTGAGTTGTATTCAGTTGTGTTTTCCCTACACATGGCTCTTCTGCTCCTTCTATTTGAACCTATACTTAGTACTATACTTGATAGGTGTAAGTCTAAGAGACTTAAATCTTTGGACTGTCCATGTACCAGTTGGGCCCTGAGTCTAAACAGAGTTGCAGCACATCCTCTCCAGTTCATTAGACTCACCCAGGACAAATAACAAGGAGATTTTGCACAACAATCAACTCAAGGAACAGAGGGAGTCTGCAACTGCAAGCAAGATAGCCCCATCCAACTGCTTCATGGGATCTAAGCCCTCACTCAATTAGAGGTGGAGTAGGCATCATCATCACAGAATCCTCAGGATTGGGGAATGAATGATAGACTAGTGTAGACTTACTGTTATTCTACTATTGACTTATTGTGATTCTAGCAATGGAAGAACTTTTATCATTGATGTAGAGGTAGAGTCACTGGACGTTCTGAAGGGAGGGAGAGGGAAAAATAGTTGTAATTTGGAGGCATTTTTGGGACTTGAGAATTGTCCTGAATGACACTACAATGACAGATACCAGCCATTATATATCTTGTAATAATTTACAAAAATAAAATCTTTAAAAATAAAAAAAGTATATTAAAAAGAACAAAGCAGGAAAATCAGGAGAATACGTTGATCCCAAATCAAGTCAAAATATCTAGAGGAAAAAGAGTGACCAACTCTGTCAAATCCTGGAAATGTCAATATAAAAGTAGGTGTTGACCTTGATAATGGTAGCTTCATTGAAGTTGTAGAGGGAAAACCTCATTTGAAAAGGTTCAATAAATTTGGAAGGAGGGAAATTAGATATAGTGACCATAGGAAGACAAAAAATCAGAGATAGGGAATGAAAATTGAAAGGGAAAATATGGACAACAAAGATTTTTATTTTGTTTTAGAAAAGATAAATACAAGCTTATTTTGTTAAATGGATGCATTTTAAAAGACAATATTATCATGATTTGAACACAAATATAAAATGAACTGATAACAAAGAATTTATTTAACTCATGTAATGAGGAAAGTTAGATCAGTTAAAAAAATACAACACAAATACCACATATTCATAGTTTGACAAGGAATGCTGAATGACTATACAAGAGGATGCAAAACTGGCAAAATTGGTCAATATTGACAGTGTGACAATCTATTGCTTTCTACATTGCCATCTCTGGACAAGCATTGTTGTCATTACGGTCATTTTCTTCAGATTAAAATTTATATCTACAGAGTTGTTAAATATCTTAGTCAAAGACAATACAAGTTGGATAATCTAGAAGGGAGCACTTGTCAGGACACAGGGTATTTCAAAGACTCCCATAATATTCCCCTACAGTTATTATCCTGATATCAATGTTCTGAAAGAGATAAAAATTGCTTATGCGGAGGAAGAGGGGAGAAGCAATGAAGTGATGTCCTTGAAAAGGTGTGAAGGAAGAAATATGGTGCATAAATGAAGGAGTTAAACTTGGAATTTCCTTATTAATAAGTGCTATTTCTAATATCTTCTGCCCCAGATGTTTTAATAATTCCCGTTCAAAATTTTTGTTACCCAAGTAGAAATAAAAGAAACATCTGTATTAATTTTTGACTTTTTGCTTCTCAATAATGTCTGGCTGATTTGGAGGCTAGAGCTCCTGAAACAGGTGAAATTCAGGGCTTTTTGGTCCTACCAAAGACCCTGCTTATTGTAAACTAGAACATCATCTTCCACAGTTTTCCTGTGCTGCTCTTCTCTGCTGTACACTGCTCAAGCTGCATTTCTAGGAAATTTTGAAAAAACTCTGAAGAATTAGATTAAGTATGTTAATGTATTTTTTCAAGAACTTTTAGACTATACTGCTTTCAGTTTTATTTGTTAGGGAGTTTAAACTGCGGTGAAGCACTAAGTTATTTTTCTGTTTATATTATGCCACATCTTAGTTATCCTCAACAATAACCTGTCTTTATTCAATGTGCCTTGCATTCCAGACTCTTATGCAAAAAATTTCAGGTTCCTCGATTTTCTGAAGACCTCCCAGGTCCTAACTGATTATGCAGTGACCATATTTTGCTTTCAGCACTTCCAGTTTTGAGATAAATTTCCTCTAGGGTGCCTTATGATTACTATTTGGGGAAACTGCCTTTAATTTTTATAGTGCTAAGGGGGAAAATGTTCACATTGACCCATTGAATTTAAGTGGTGTTCTCCACTTGACCACTGCAAGAAAAAAATTACTTCCACCTGATACAGGAACATGACATTATTAATGTGCCTTGCCTTTTTTCCAGCCTTTCACCCCCACTACTCCAGAGGTAAGTCATTATGAGATTAGGTATTTTTCAATGCATAAGAGGAGAATAAATGATACAAATAACTCATACCTATTGAGTTGTTTCTATGTAAAAAGCAAGGTGGCCCTTCACATGTAAACCTCATGAATTTGTGATTGGTGTGTCATTATTATCACCTGTGTGTTATAGATGATGTATTGTACATAGAGTTTTCTCAGACACAGTAAGTGACCAAGTCTGGTTTTGAATCAAGTGATTCTGATTTGAGAGCACTAGCCCTTCATGAATACACTACATGGTATTAGAATTAGATAAAGCTGTTTTCTTTCAGGAACCGATCTAGGATGGAAAGTGAGTTGGAAGAAAAGAAACTATTTCTATCTGGAGCTTGGGGGAATGTATTGGGTTGGACATGTGAGAAACTCCAGAAAGACTTTGGTTACAAAATTATCAGAGTAGGTGGTGAAATTTTTGATAAATATTGTTATTGGCCATGAATTAGAACTTTCAAAATATTCTTTCAGTGATATAATTAAAATATTGCGATTAGTTTTTTAAATTATTATTTGGTAGTTGGAATTGTCTTCACCAAATATAATCTTACATAAGAATCGACTATATAGGATTTCAATATTGATTTGGGTTTTACCATGCCCCAGATAGTCTGCTACTAAATATCTAAACTATTTGAAGGGTCAATAATGCAGAAGAGATAGAAAAAAGATAGTCATAAAACAATGCACAGCAGAAAAAAACTTTGGATAAATCTTGGGAATAGTAAACTTTTGCTCATATCTGGGTGTTGCTCATATATGTGTTGCCAGATATGAGACAAGATTTATGCATTTTATAGATCTTAGGGTAGAAAAGACATATTCAACAAGCTCAATGGTAAAAATCAAGAATATATTTTACTCTATTTCCTTTCTTTCCCATGATATGGAAGCATAGATTTTTAAATTGCATTCTTCACCTCTGCAATTCTTAGGGTGTATATCAGAGGATTGAGCATGGGGGCAATGATAGTATAAAAAAGAACAAAAACTTTGTCTTCTGGTAAAGTAGTAGTTGGTCAAATATAAATGAAGAGTAAAGGAGCAAAAAAAGAGGACCACCACAGTGATATGGAAACTACACGTGGAAAGAGCTTTGTGGTGATTCTCCAAAGAGAAGGACCTGACAGTGTATAAGATCAAAGCATAAGATATCAACAAGATGACAAATGTCATCAGGCACATCAGGTCTGAATTAGCAATGACCAAGAGATCAATTCTGCTGTGTAAGCAAAGTTTATACATCACAGAAGTAGTGATCTAACTCATTGGGGTCACAGTAAGGGAAGGAAGATGATGAGGAGAAACTGGCCAAAGGACTGCAGGAATCCCCCAGTGCAGGAAGCAGCAATCATGATGTTACACCTCCACCACTTCATGATGGTGGTATAGTGTGAGGGCTTGCAGATGGCCATGTAGCGGTCATAGGCCATCCCTGTGAGGCTGAAGACCTCAATACCTCCAAAGAAGTGCATGGTAAAGAGCTGTGTCATGTAGCCATTATAGGAAATGGTCTCCTTTTCTGCCAGGAAGTCCATGATGAGCTTGGGGGTCACAGTGGAGGTGTAGCAAAGTCTGAGAATGAGTGGTAAATCAGAAAGAAATACATAGGCTGGCTAATAAGTTGACTGCAGGTGATAGAAACCATGATGAGCAGATTTTCAGTCAAAATTGCAGTATAACAAAGTAAGAATAGCAAAAAACAGAGAACTTCTACTTCCTTTTCATGAGAAAGTCCTAAAAGAATAAATTCTGTGACATTATTTTCCTTGATCCACAGCAGTTTGTAGCCACATGAAATTAGATGAATAATGAATTCTTATGATATGTTTTAATATGGTGATGCATATCATTCCTTGCATGGGGATGATTATAATGGAAAAATGGTTCATGAGTCAAAGAAAACATGATTTTCCTGTCTTATTCAAGAAGACTTTCCTGCAAAGCTTTTTGCCCCTTTATTGAAAACATTAACTATTGGAAAAAATGTTAGGTTACTGCAAGGAAAACTAACATTGTATAATAAACACATTGTATTTATGTAACCATTATCTCAGCATGCTTTATCAAGTATCAGCTGGGTATTATGCCCAAATACAATTACAAAATTTGTGCTTTAAATTAAAAAAATCAGATTTCATTTTGCTTGTCTCACTCTTATTTAGTACATACCCACATAAATGATACAGAATGCTAAAAGAAAAAAATCATATACCAATATAAGATTTGTGCTATTTTGGCCATATTATATATAAGAAACTTCCTGCCCTATAGCCTATGTGCAAAGGTTATAAATAGAAAAACTACTATTTATATTTTCTATTTATATTTCTATAAATAGAAAATTCCAAATGTATTTGGAATTTGGAAACATTATACATGCTATAATTAGTTGTATTTTCCTGTTTTGTTTTGTTTTTTCTTACTTTTAAAAATCAAATTAACTTTCCTCTGGGCTTGGTTCTAATGTTATCAAACATTGGAAAGATTGAGTCTGGGCATATTTCAACGACAGTCACATATATATGGTGTATATGTACTTGATGCCTCATGCTCAGCCCAGAAGTAAGTTCACCAGAGAGAAGGCTGTATATTTTATGAGAGTAATATGATTTATCCATAGCATGTTGTAGAGATTAAATAAGATAACAAATGTAAAATACTTTGCAGATTTCTAGTAATTTTCAACTTTTAGAATTGCTTTACTTATTATATGAATGTTAACCAAGTCTTGAAACTGCAGCAGCTAGACATGAGAGTTTGGCTCTGCCAGTTTCTCCTTATCATTCAAGATGGTTTTCCAATTCTGGTGAAAATGTATATTCCAAGTACCTGTTCTTAATTATCACCACAATTTCCTCACTTCTATAAAATAG
This sequence comes from Cabassous unicinctus, assembly GCA_029593785.1. Lineage (NCBI taxonomy): Eukaryota > Metazoa > Chordata > Mammalia > Cingulata > Chlamyphoridae > Cabassous > Cabassous unicinctus. Next base: position 6,846 of record JAQZBX010036901.1, read on the forward strand.
GAAAAATCATCTTGGCTGAACAATTAATTTTTCTGCCAGTACGTGGAATAAATTCCTAGAATTCTGAATTCCAGTGGGAGAACTCAGATTATAAATTTATAAAGATATTTTAAATTGATTGAGATGGTAAGGAAGGTCCACCCTTCTAATTTTCCAAATGAAGGATTATGTTTCATAGTCCACTAAAAGAATGACAAGAGAATTTGGCTATCTCTATTCTTCAACACATTATCATCTCAGGCATAAGAGAAACAAGTATGTACTAAAGTACCACACTAGTGCAAAGTGTTAATAATAAGGAAACTGCATGGGTGAAGGAGGATATGGGAACTGTACTTTCTGCATGATTTTTCTGTGAACTCTAATTAAAAACAACAACAGCATGTATTTGTCTTTCAGGAGTCATTTGACATTTGAGAATAGCATCAGTTGGTTTAGCTTAGAGTGTTAGAAACTCATCCAATTTCATACCCATGTGGATAAATTTTCTTCTTTTTGATTCATGTAAACAAATTGTTCTATTCTTCCTAACCAATCATCCTAAAAATGTATGCTTATTTTAGTGCTTATATTGCCAGTCTTGGCAACTTAGACTAGCATTTCTCTTCTTCATTCTCATTATTTTTACTCCATTTCTTTTGTCACTATATTATAGAGTTATATAATTCTACCTCTGTTAATGTTTCTCTGGTAAGAAATGTTAAACCTTAACAGATAAATAGCTCTCTACTGGTAGAATTTCAAGAATCTTTGATAAGCTAAGAAAGAAATATTTGTAGACAAGCTTTTAATCCATTCCACTGGAGGAGGCTTCATATAGGGAATCAGTAGATGGATCTGGAACCTGGCATTGATACTGATACCCCCAAGATGGCTGCTGGAAGACCCTCACAAGAATCCCTGGGAATGAGTTTCCCAGAGATTCCCAGGAGAAGCTCTAGATATTCTCCCAGGACATTATCATTGGCCCCACCCAGGGGATTGATGGGTGGGGTAATCAATGAAAACAGCAAACAGCTGGGATTCCTCCCATTCCATTAGCAAAGGAGTGGAATAATTAACAGTTTAAAAAGCAGGTGCAAAGGTCAAATCCCTCCTACTCTCCTGCTCCTGCTCCTGCTCCTGCTCCTGCTCCTGCTCCTGCCCCTGCTCCTGCTTCTTCTCCTGCTCCTGATCCCTGCTCTCCTATCCCTGCTCCTGTCTTCTGCTGCTCTTGGCCCTTGTGGCTTCTGTGTTCTGCTATAACTGTGTCTCTCCTGTGTGGATCAACATGCAAGTAAAACCTAAGCATTTATAATCTATAATGGGAAATTGTATTCTCTAAATCAGCCCTCTTTATCACTCTTCAGACCCTTAGCCTCTACCAAGGACTTGTGATCTGTAATTTTCTCCCATTTCTCTTCCCTCCCTACCTTAATAAATTAATAGCCATGCTCTGAAATTCATTTCTGTAGCATAAGTCAAGAACCTTGATTAAATTTGGTAACAACACTGTAATTTCTCAACTTCATATGTATAAAACATGAACCTCTTAGTATGTAAGATATTTTATATTAATTGTTTGTAATTTCAGGATCAAGATGTTTGACATTTATTTTTTAAACTGTAAACCCACTATCATTTTTCTTTTCAGGTAAAATCATTCAAATTTGTGCACATAAACTCAACATAAAATAGGAATTTTGTGGTAAAAAACATAAATTGATCCAGAGTATTACAGCATCAATTGCCATGCAATGTCTTTTTTTTATCCTTTCTATTGAATAGTGAAGGAGGGATATCCATAGTGATAAATTAACTATCTAATTCAATTAACAATTGCATTTTAGAATTTTAAAATTTTTCCCAGCAATGAAAAAAAATAATACTCTATTATAACTTATTCCAAAATTATATTCCTACGTGTTAGTGAAAAAAATTCTGTTACATTTTTAATTCCAATGTTTCTTTTCTTCACCTTTAACTTGTTTCATGAGCTTGATCCCTTATCGTAGGATTTCTCAGCTCTTTTTCCCTCACCAATAGTCTATAAGTCTGCTTGATGAAACCCACTGAATCTCTGTGAGATTCTTTATCATGTAATAAACCAAATCACTTTTGAAAAAGACAATTTAAATGCCACTATGTTAAGGCTGTGTTTGCATACCAAAAGTGGAAAATAAAGGGAATAATCAGGAATTATCAGGAAAATAAACACACACATATTTTAACTCATGTTATTTTTGATAAAAAATATTGTAATCACATAAATGCACTGACTCCAGTTTATAAGGGAGATGGGCTCCATTTTATAAAAGGAGTATATTCATTTACTTTTAATCTGATACAAACTCCATAGGGTGTACCACTCTAAAAGTGTGTTCTATGCTCCTGAATCACTTAAAATATTACTTTCCCTATTTTCAAGTACATCTATTAAAAAAACAAGAAAATATTATCCATATATTTCAACAAGAATCATTTAATAGCTTCATATTTACATAAATATTTATATTAGACCTTATCAACACCCATTGTTTAAAACACTAGGCTATTTTAAAAGCAAAGTAAAACATTATCTCCTTCACCTGGCCATGCTACTTCTTAAGGAGTTGATTTTAATACCTCACTTTTTTGCTCTTCAGTTTACCCATAAGTAAACTGAGGTAGTTAAATTAGATGATCTTTAAGCACCTCTTCCAGGCCTGACCCCATAAGTGATTTTGAGGTAAGTTCTAAGAATGCAGCAGCTGGGTGTTAGCTTTCTTCCAAGCACTTCAGAATAAATTCACAATTGCTGCCTCAGTTCATTGTCTCTCTCTTATCTCCTTTAATATCCTGGATACTAAAGAAGTCCAATCACACAAACACTGCAAATATGAATATCACAGAACCTCCAGGCTCTCTCCCTTTCTTTGGACCCACCATAACTTGCTACCTTAAATTCCCTAAACACTGCTCCTTTTGTGTAATCCACATACTCAGAAATCTCCAATAAACACTATAGTTTAATCAGTATGCATTTAATCTTTGTTTAGCCATAATATTCCTTATGGCTCTCTGCTACAGTAGAGCCAGACTCTCACCATTCCCAATCAGGTCTTGCTTGATTCATCAGAGTCTGTTTAACTCCTACCACTTCTAGATAGATTTCACTGATAACTGCAGCCCTTCAAGCAATTAATAGTCAAACCTCGTAGGTCTTTTGACAATTAGAATTTGCTAACTGGCTTTATACTTTTTATTTATTTCTGTACACTTTTTAAATATTTTAGCTTTTCTTTCTAAGGGTATTTTAACTTCATGAGTGTTAAGGTCAGTGTTGCATATTCTCTCTGAACTGGACATAATGGAAACAAAATAAAACAAAACTTTACGCTCTTCAGATTTGTGTTGAATCTTAGGTCTCTGAGTCTCAAGAATTTCTTGTACCCTTCTCTGGAATACAAATCACTCTTCTTCTGCTTTATTTATTTTCTCTCAACTTTTCAAAAATCATGAAAAAGAGATTATTGTTGTCCTCCTTTGAATACACTCATGCAAATGACATGGTAAATATAAATTACCATACGTTGATTCTATAAAAATATAAAGCCACAAGAGATGCTCTATATTATCAAATAGAAGGAGCAATAGTTTCAACAATTGACTTCATTTCTATTACTAAACTATGGTAAGAGTTTTCCAATAAACCTTAGTCAAAACACACACAAAATAATTGTAACTATTTTAATAATAAATACCAAAATTCTTTCCTTTTTTAAATATTTTTTTATTTATTTTAAAAAGACACTTAGATTACATAAAATATTACATAAAAAATATAAGGGATTCTCATATGCCCCACTCTCCACACTTCCCACTTTTCCCCACTTCAACAACTTCTTTCATTAGTCTGGTACATTTATTGCAATTAATGAACACATTTTGGAGCATTGCCACTAAGCATGGATTATAGCTTACATTGTAGTTTACACTCTTTCCCACTGAATTCTGTAGGTTATGGCAGGATACATAATAGCCTATATCAGTCATTGCAATGTCATTCAGGTCAATTCCAAGTCCTGAAAATGCTCCCATATTACAACTGTTTTTCCCTCTCTCTGACTTCAGCACCTCCAGTGACCACTGTCTCCACATCAATGAAATAACTTCTTCCATTGCTAGAATCACATTAAGTCTATAGTAGAATAGTAGTAAGTCTATTCTAGTCGATATTTTTTTCCCCAATCCTGAGGATTCTGGGAT
>JAQZBX010036901.1:11172-24102 GCA_029593785.1 Cabassous unicinctus
CCCCCCCCCCCCCCAGTGAGGGATATGACTCCTGGGGATGAGCTTCCCTGGCACCAAGGGATTACTACCAAGCACTGGCTGGTGATACAGCTGGAAAAGGACCTTGACTAAAAGGGGGAAAAGGTAAAGATTAATGAGTTTATATGGCTAGGAGACTTCAAAGTGGGTCAGGAGGTCATGAGAGAGGTAACACTTATGCACATCTCGGCAGGATCTCAAAGACAGCCAAAGTAGATACTACCCCAAACAGTGGGGCTCTTGGGCGCTCCAGAGACTTCCAGTCCTATGGTCATGGCAGATAACTCTGGAGTTTGGTGCTTTCCCAGTGGGCCCTACTTTGGAGATTGTGCTCCTGAATGTGACAGAGTTGGACTCAGATGTGACTTCTCTACACATGCCTCTTCTGTCCCTTTTATTTGAACCAATAGTTGGTGCTGGAGTTGGCATGTGTACATCCAAGAGACTTGAATCTCTGGGCTGTGCATGTGTCAGCTGGGCCCTGAGCCTCAGCTGAGTTGCAACACCTACTCTCCAGTTCATTGGATTCACCCAAGACAACTAACAAGAAAGTGAGGATGGACGACAACTACACCAAGGAACCAAGAGAATCTAAAACTGCAAGCAAGAGCGTCCCATTCATCAGACTTATGGGATTGAAATTCCCTCTCAATAGTATTTCTTTTTGTTCATGGTCAGTGATTAGTTGAAGTCTGCTTAAGTAAAACTTAATAGGTGTCCAATGTCCAATTCTCCAGGTGCTCTATTTAAATCTAAGATATATTCAATAAGCCACTGCTTCCATGAAATCAAAATCAACTGATAAATTCAATGAATATATATTACTAAATCTCAATGTGTAAACAGTTCATCAGAATTCTGAAGGTGGCACTGAACTACTCTCAAAGGAAAGGTTTCAGTTTTTACTATAGAAAATTCAAGGGCCTTTTCCAAATTTTATTTCAATTTTCAAGAAAAGAAGAAATCTATCTTTAACATTCATGTTGGCATACATTCTTCATCAATGTTCACATTGTATATTTATCACAGTTTCTTGAGAAAAGGAATACAAAGATAATACATGGTTCCTGTTTGATTTCCCAAACAGGATTAACTAAGAGATATTTAACATGGCAGAAATTTAATCCAGTACCTCTGTGAGTTTTTAAATTCCCATTAGGATAATTTGTCCAAAGTGAAGCTGAACTTTGTTTTTAAAACTTTGTTCAAAGGCTTAATAATATTCATTTCAATTGAATCATCTTTTTTCCCCTTGTGTATCTGGAAACTAAGGTAAGACCAATTCCCATTTTGCTAGAGGAATAATCGGGTAAAGCTCTATTTGCCTGGAAAGAAAGGATATACTGCTTATACCAGAGGAGAGAAAAACAGTAGAAATAGTAATCAAGTCTGAGTTGTAGGTAAATGGGAAACACTAGTGTTTCCTCAGTTTATCATTTGAGAAGGATGCTGGCTACTCCAGCATGTGCACACCAGTCTAAGAAAAATGTTAAAGAGTGAACACAATCTTTTTCCTCAGACTGCAACCAGAATGCATTTTCTAACACACAATATATATTTTATTATTTCATACAACCCACATTGATTCCACAGTCTTTTTTGATAAACTCCTATGCGTGGCATACATACACAAGCCTTTGAGGTTTGGCTCCTATCTTAGTTTGCTAAGAGTTGCTGGGAGCAATATACTAGAAATGGTTTGGCATTTAAAATAGAAATTTATTAGATTAAAAGCTTTCTCTTCAGAGGCTGTGAATGTGTCCAAATCAAAGCATCATCAGAAATGCTGTTTCACTGAAGTTCAGCTACAGGCAATCCTGGACTCCTTCTATGTGGCAAGGCACATGGAAGGATCTGCTTCTCTTCTGGGTCTTGTTGCTTCATCTTCTGACTGCTCCATTGTGGCTTCTCTCTCCTAGGTTCCATTCTGAGCTCCTGCATTCCTTATCTCCATCTCTGTGGTATTTTCTCTGTGTTTCTGCTGCTTTCAGCCCTCAGTTTCTAAAGGACCCTAGCGAAAGTACCAACACCCACCCTGGGTCACACCTCCCTGAAGTAATCCAATGAAAGGATCCCATACTCACAGGAATGTAATAATTCTAAGACCATGATCTTGTCTGGGATCCACACAAAACTTCAAACTGTCACAGTTTCCATTTAGGTCTCTATATTTATTTTCAGGGCATCCTTTTTTCCCCTGCAACGTGTTCTAACCATGTAGAATAAGCTTACTAACAACACCATGACCCTTTAACTAGAGTGTTGAACTTGATTCTCCTTTTGACTTCTTCAGCCTTGCTTCTTCACTTTACCAATTTCTTCTTGTCTTTAGGACTACACATTCATTTCATTTGCTCCAGGACAGGAAAATATTCCTAATTGCTTCCTCATCCTAGCCCAGCCTCTGTTTCTTCTCAATCCTAAGCGATCTCATTAGCATTTTTTAAATAATATATATTTTTTTATTTTTTAAAAGATACTTAGATTATATAAGTTATCACAAAAAATATACACAAAAAATATAGGGATTCCCATATGCCCCACTCCCCACACCTCCCAACCCCTCCCACATAAACATCCTTCATTAGTGTGACACATTCATTGCAATTGATAAATGCATCCTAGGGCTTTGCCATTAAGCATGGACCATAGACCACATTGTTCTATATGGTCTATTCCCACTCAGTTCTGCATGTTATGTGATGATATAAAATGGCCTATATCTGTCATTGCAATGTCATTAGCTATTTATACATCATTATTGTTGAACATATTACACTGTATTGAAATCACATGCATGTTTGTTTTTCTTCCACTAAATGATAAGGTTTATAGGGAATGCATTTTGTTTAATTCACTATGTCCCCCCTACAACAATTGCAATGCCTAGAACATAGTAATCACTCAAGTTGTATTTGGTGAAAGTATGTATTTCTCCTTTCAACCTGCTACAGAGAGATTTAAATTTAAAATATATTAAATGGGACTATTGTGGACTCGCATCAGTGTCAGTGTTTATTTGTTTTCTTGTTGTTGTTTGATCATAAACTCTGTATATTCTTTTTAAAATTGATAATTGTGGAAATGACTAAACACACACATATTAGTCCCAGTTCAATATTAACAGATAAAGCAAAAATAAAAAAATTAATAAGTGAGTTGCTGCAGGACTACAGTAATTTACTGTCTTTGAACATTTGTGACCTTATCTTTGAAAGAAAGGGGAATGAAATGAAAAATCATCAAAGTACATTACAATAATGAGCTTGCTTTCAATTTGTGTCTGTTACTCTTTAGTCACTAGGATCTTCATTTACTTTATGGTATCACCCTGCCACCTAGTGGCGATTCTATTTCTACCACCTAAAAGAGAAATATGCATGCCCTCAACTCCTATTTTGGAGTGGGATTTTTTACTCCTGGATTATGGGTTTAAATGTTCATCAGTTGACATGAAATTCAGCCGAGAAAGAGAAATCAAATAATTTTGAGTCAATTTGACAATATGGGGGGAAAATAAAGTTAACATTTTGTTATCATTATTTCGAACTAGTGTAAACTTAAAAAATAAGCCTTGTATGTGGCCAGGAAGAATACTGGACTGGGGTTTAAAAAACCTTGGCTTCATTTGTTTACTTCTGATATTATCAAAACATTTAAATTCCAATTACCATTGTAAATTATGACAAAATACAGGAAGTTCCTGAAGAAATTGAGCATTGGATTGTGTATTCTGAATATAAGATTAATGATTCATAACTGAAACTATCTAAATAAGCATGTTGGGAATGGGGAAGAGTTATATGGTTAACCATCTGAGCACAGTTGAAATGAACAGAAGGTGACTTTTCCCATGATATCATTTGCTCCCAGCCACTTTTCACTATTTCCAAAGCAAGCTGTATTGGGATTCTAGTAAAAAGCTCATTGAGAAATAAAGGCTTGATGAATTTGTACCCAATCGGTAACCTATTTTCCATTCTATAATAAGATTTCATTCTCTTAGTGATTTTTGAAATATGTTGATTTGCAAGATATTGAGCAACAGCAATATGTGCTCCCAGCCAAGCAAGAAGAAAAAAAATAACTTTAGCTCTTGTAAATTTCTGATAGGAAATGAACACATTCATTTTCTGGGCCAGTTGGCTCCCATTGTACCGAGGAAAATGGAGTGCATTCGTCAATAAACCAAATTGAAGCTCTTGCAGAGAGACATTAACAATGTTTGTTTCCTTTGGAGAGCCAGGTTGATAATTTGCTATATTTTAATACCCCACACAAGTGGCAGGTTGTTCTGTGCATCCCAAAGAAACAAATGGAGGAAACTGGGTTCTCAAGTATATATAAATGGAATTTAAGCCATTTCTACTTGATTTTCTTCTCTTGCCCTCTGTGATTTAAGACAATTTTGCAGTCCTAACTGGGAGTTAAACATACAGGTCCATTCAACTGTAGCAGCTATTAGTACTCCACATAAATTGTAATTTACAGCTGTAAACAGCATGGCATGCAAAACAAATATCTTGTGCTTTTTTTTTAATTGGCAAGTTCAGTCTTCATAACTTTTTTTCTGCCTAGCATAAAGAGTGTCAGGAATCTGCATTTACTTCATTTGTAAAATTTTTAATATTTTTATTTAATACATTCAGAAATGCTTTGAGAATCAAATGCTATCAAGCATTTGTAGTTAAAATATAAATAGCACACAGTTTTCCAAAATGTAAAGTAAAATATAAATGCAAACAATGTGTGATTTATATATGTTAACCATATATAAGAAAAGGACTTGGGGGGGGCAAGTGAAAAAACACATGAAGAGGAGAAGTATAACTGTCCATACCAGGCAGCAGCCGCTTGGCAGACACTCGGCCGACTTTGGGCTGACTTGTTGGTTTTTATTATCTCATTTTCGGCATGCAATAACATATTGATATAATGGTAAGCATAACATGTTAATCAGATTATATAACATACTATGTTATTGTTCCTCAGGGGTCCTCAACCCTAGGTTTGTTTAGGGAATATTTGCAAGCTAGTTCTATCAGCTACTTTTGGACACAGGTCCAAGGATATGTGGAGACGGGGGCCACCTCATTGTTATCAAAAGCCAGCTGCCTGCAGCTGGATAGGGCCGAGGCCATTACCTGAATTTGACCATCCTCACACTCCATCCTTGAGGGTAATGGCCCTGGAAATAGCAGGGATACACTGCAACCACATACCACAACAGCAATATACACAGCAACATATACATAGTATACATCTCATTCCAATGAGGGTGCGCCCTAATCCATATTTTCAGGTTTCTGGGGAGTTCCACCAGTCCCATACTGGATCAGGTTTTAAGTGTTGGATTTGTTGGACCTCATGGTTCATGTCTTTTAGAGTGGCTTGTATGGATTCTTCATTATCGGGAATGTACACATAACGTTCTGTATGTATCAAGGCCCATGTGTCCCCTTGGGCTGCAGTGAGTAAATTTAAGGCCATGTGGTTTTGTAACACACCATGGCACATTTGATCAGTTTCCTCTGTGATTGCATATTCAAAAGAATTGAAAGCTTGTATAGTGTACCATGCTAAGTCTTCTACATCTATTCTGCTTTAATGGCTGTGTGTCCAGGACTAAGTATGGCTAGAACCACCACAGGGCTCCCCGGATTCTGTGCCATCTGTGATATACTGTATCCCAGTTTTAGAGTAATTGGGATAGGGTGGATAAGATCCACCTGGAATCAAGGGGCATCCCCATGTACATCATCCTGTCCCAACAGCAGGAAGATATGGCCACCTTTGGGGTCCACAGACCCACAAAATCCTTTGGGCATCTGCTCTGTGGATTTTGTACCTGCATATGGTACACCATTCCACCAATGGGAGGCACGTGTAATATTCTGAGTAACATTACATATATGTATGAGGTTCTCCCCAGCTAGTCTGCAGGGGTCCACTTTTTGTTCAATACATTTCAGTGCAATGCTACACAACTCTACATGTTTAGTGGGAAGCCAGCCACATCTGTTATATAAGGCATAGCTGAACCATGGCCTGGCTGTGTCCACATCCTGGTGCAACAAGCTTTCTACGTGGTGACAGATGGTTTCCCAGTCTGGGGTCATTCAGTCAGTCATTTCCAGCCAGGTCCAGTTGTCCCATGTGGCAGAAGCAATGCTCCATGCAAGGCCTCCCACTGAGCTGGCCGGGAGTTCCATACATACCCAACAAGGAGACTTGTACACTTGAGCCTAGGCATGGGCCCAAGCAAGCAAACTGTTGACATATATCCTAAGAGTGGTAATACAAATGAGAAAAAGTGACTAAAATGGGTAATTCGTGTGCATCCAAGAGGACACAACATAATCACTCATCCCATGACAACAATGTTATGCTCTGTGATATATGGTCGGGCTGTGTGTACCACACATGGAGCCCATCCACTGAGGGCTGTGGTGTCACATCCTCAACCTGCATCAAAATGGGGACATTCATTATGGGCCAGAGAGCCAATATAAATGTCCCTTTCAAACTTGTTTCTGCTGTGGATGGAGCCATCACTTTTACCTGCAAGGGACAAACATTGATTATTGACGGTGTGATTGACAATTTCTTTTGTAATCCTGTTCCCCAGGGAGCAATAAGAGTGAGCCACCTTACATGGGGTGCCTTCAAGGTCCAATGCCATACCATGGTTTTAGTTTCTCTGCCATGGAACACAGTCACAGGTGGTAACAGAATATGTTCCTGCAGCCCCATTTGGGGCATCGGTAAGTGGTTTTTGTTGTAATTTGCAACTGAATCAGAGCTGCTGCTCTATGCAATAGGGCTTCTATGGGTGTTACTCCACCCTATTGGGGGCACTCATTTAATTGTTGAGCCACAGTCCACAGCGTCTCGTGCCATTTGCACAGGGATGGTGATCCGGCACACGTTGCCCGTAATCCAGTTTTTAATAATCCATTGTATCTCCCAATCATACTTGCTGCCAGGGGATTATAAGGGACATGGAAGGTCCATTGACTCCTCTATTGATGGGCCCCAAGTTGTACATGTTGCCCATAAAATGGGTACCCCAATCACTTTCAATTACCATGGGACAGCCATATAGGGCACATAATTGCTGTAAAGCATCATTCGTGCTGATCTGTATTGCTTGGGCAGCTGGGTAAACAAATAACAAACTGGTGGCAGTATGAACAGTGGTGAATATATATTGACAATGCCCACTCAAGGATGGTGGCCTTACATAATCCACCTGCCACTGAGTTAAGTGAACTTGGCAATACTTAATCTGTCCAATGGCATGGGGCAAAGGCCATTCATGCATGAGAGAGCATTGTGGGCATCCTCTACATGCCTGCCATAGGTCTTTCATTCCTACATTTGTGCCCCATAAAAGGGTGGCTTTTGACATGGTGGAGACTCCTGCATGCATCAATTTATGGTGCAACCATGTGGGGATGTCTTGCACAGTAGTTACTTTCATGGTTAATTTTGTTAACTGATCTGCATCATAATTTCCAGGACAGGCCAGTGGGCAGTTAGTGGCCACATGATATATCACAACTTTTTTGAAAGTCCCCATTCTCAGAGGTCTTCCCACTTGGGCCTTTCCCATATAGGTCTATGGGCCTCAAGCCAATCCATTTGTTTTCACTCTAGTAAGCACACTGTTAGCCCTTAAAAAATGGCCCAACTATCTGTACAAAGAGTAAAGGGCTTTCTTCTTTTCCTACAATGAGCCACACAGTCTGTAATTTGGCCCATTGGCTAATTTGACCAAAGCCCATTCTCATATCATATCGTGTCAGTCTTAGGTTGGATGGTGTATTAGTCAACCAAAGGGGTGCTGATGCAAAATACCAGAAATTGATTGGTTTTAAGGGTATTTATTTAGGGTAGAAGTACACAGTTATCAAGTCATAAAGCATAAGTTTCTTCCCTCACCAAAGTCCATTGCCACGTTTTGAAGAAAGACAGCTGCCAACGTTTGCCAGGGTTCAGGTGTCTTGTGATCCTCTCTTCTAGTGGTTCCATTTCTCTCTGGGCTCAACTCCTCTGTTTCCTCCACAAGGCCAGCTGTAGACTCGCAGGTGAATGGCTCATGTCTTTTCTTGGGGCCTTCTCTCCTTCCTCAAGACCAAGCGCTCTTACTTCCCTGGGCTCCAGCTCAAGACTCCAACATCAGAACTACTCCAAATCTTTCCTTTGCCATGCCTTTTTATCTTTGAGATCTCACCCACCAAAGGGTGGGGCTCAATGCCCTACTGACATGGCCCAGTCAGTGCCCTAATCATAACTTAATTTTGTCCAGATTAACAGATCAGTTTACAAGTATAACCCAATATCTATTTTTGGAATCCATAACTTCATCAAACTGCCAAACTGCTACAGATGGCTACAGCCATCCATTGAGCATACTGGCCTCCTTGACTAGCCCCATCAGTATGCCATGCAGACTCTGGGACTGTCCATTCATAAGCTTTAAAGGAGGATTGGGTGTCCTGGATGGAGGTTAATTCTGCTTCATGACTCAATGCTCCTGCATATGTTAGGGGTCCCAAAACCTGTTGCAGTTCTTTACTTAGAGTACTGGAAGCAAAAGTAATTTGCTGCTTTATATATGCACCCCACTTAGCAAGATTTGCTGTTTGAGCCACTCCACTATGAGGCTGGGCTATCTAGTTTTGTACCCAACTTTTGATGGGGTAGGTGGTGAATATTTTCACCAGGGCCTCTCACATTATGTTTCAGTACTCTGGGTCACGGTGCATTCAGTGGCTAATTGCTTTTCTATCAAACTACAACATTTTTCTGTTTGTTTCCACAGATGGCTCCAAAATCTAATTGGCTGACAGAGTAATTCCGTATGTTGCCATAGACCTCAACCATTCCCCTCTTCTGTGATATGTACATCTAATTCAAATGGTCGGACAGGGTCCACCACCAGGAGAGCCTGGGCATGTTTAATGGCCTGCTTGGTGGCCTCAAATGCCATCTTGGCTTCATCTGTCTATTCCCAAGTGCCCTCCTTTTGGGTCAACTTATACAGCGGCTTCAAAATCTGGGCCAACTGTGGCACAAAAACTCACCAATACCTCAAGAGACCCAAGAAAACCTGTAAGTGTTGCACAATACTGGGGTGGGGAAAGGCTTGTATTTTATCAATAATGGCTTCTAGGATTATTTTTGCCTTACCCAACCACACAATACTCAAAAATTTGACAAATAAGCCAGGGCCTTGCAACTTATCCTGATTTATTGCCCATCCTTGCTGTTGAAGATGAGTGATCAATGTGGGCAATGCTGCTTTCAAATCTGCAAAAGAATCAAAGGTTAACATAACATCATCAAAATAATGAACCAATTGTATTGTTCCCAAGTGCTTCCATGGCTTTAAGTCTTTGTCTACTAAGCTATGGCACATGGTGGGACTATGAACATATCCCATTGGCAAAATGGTGAAAGTTCATTGATGTCCTTCCCATGTGAAAGCAAACTGGTCCTGTGTGGTGTTGGTGATAGCGATGGAAAACAATGCATTTGCCAGGTCCAAAACAAAATGATATGTCCCCAAGGTAAGAAGCAATGTGTCCATGAGATCCAAAATAGAGGGCACAGCTGCATGGAGGGGAGGAACCACCTTGTTCAACACTCAATAATCAACACTTATATGCCAAATCCCATCTAGGTTGTGCACAGGCCATACTGGAACATTAAAGGGGCTCCATCCCTCCTGGAGGATATGAACTTTAGCGAATTCCTTAATGGTAGCAGTAATTTCATTGTGATCTATACTGCTTTATGGTAATGGTTCTATGAGGCTCCAGCAAGGTCACAGGTGGATGATGAGCATGCCCCCACACTATGGGCTTAATCACTCAGACTCACAAACAGAACTGTTTGATAGTAGCTTATAAGGTAACATTTCACAGCACATCTATGTCAAGTATATACACTGGAATGGAGGAGATGTAAACTGAAAATTCCAGGGGAGGTAGGCAAAATTCCCAAGATCACCTTGGTTCAGACAAACCATAAAGACCCTTGGCCTCTTTGTCCATATCCATCTACATAGGCTTACATGCCCTTGAATTTTTAAGGCTGCCCATATAGGAGTGTATATTCACCCCTTGTGTCCACTAGGGCAAGAACTTGTTGAACATTTTGTGGGGACAAATGGATGCCTAGTTCCACAAAGGGCCTCATTCTTTCTGAGGTTCCCCATCTCAGATGCCTCGGCCTTCATCCTATGTAAAGATAAATGCCAACTCAGGGGGTCCCTCTGGGGTATTGGTCAAATAATTACTCAATTGATGGACTGCCTGTATCTGTTTTTTCTTCTGCACTCTATGCTGCATTGGCTCTAACTGGCGCCACAGATCCAATAGGACCATATTTGCCTTCCCATCTATCTTTGCTTGGTCTACTCTGGCAGCCAAAAAATCATTCCACATCTGCATGAACATCAGCTTAATCAGCACCCTTTGAGAGTTCTGTTCTTTTGGCTTCACAGCCGGCCTGGATGTGAAACTATCCCTTCCTTTGGTAGACTTGGGATGGGCTTGCATATGCAAATTTTCTGCCTTCCCCAAGCTGGCCATCATGGCTATCACTTCATGCACTGGTTGACAAACATATGGGTGAGAATCAGCATCAGGGAACCGAATGATGGTTATGTGGCATGATGCACTAAAAGATCTCTCATTTGGCTTGTAAACTGTTCTGTGTCCGGTCCTTGATTACCAGGATTAAACAAAGCATTATGCATGCCCATCTCACAGACTACTTGCACTAAGTCAGCATAGGTTGTCCATCAACTCACCGCATCTGGTAATTCACTGGGATCCCACCACACAGTTCAGACTGTGGTCTGCAACCATTCCTTCAGGGGATACTTAGGATTTCCTTGAGCATGGTGCTGGGCAATCAACAGTTGCTGTCTTAACAAGGATGCCAATTTCTCAATCTCTGTTCCAGAACACAAAATGGCATCCACCCAACGATCACACAGCCAGAGCAACCATGAAGCTACAGATTCTCCTGGCTTTTGCTGAAATTGCCATCCCAATTCAACGAGTTCGTCCTGTGTGTAGGGATGGTACACAATGTGCTGGACTACATGGGGCTACCCCATGGGAGCACTTCCTTGCTCCATGTCTTGGTCATGCTTTGTCTTCTGAGTAACAACCAGGTGGGCTTGCTTTATAGCCCCTCCTTAAACTTCATCCTCAGAACTATTGTTTACTAGCTCTTCCTGGTGCTCTTGCTGCCACTCCAGGTGCTGTATTTGACCATGCAACTATTCCATCACCTGCTGCATCTCCCACAATTGGCTTTCTTGCTTTACCATTTCCTGTGTCCTATCCTGAAGCAAGGACAGGATAAACAAGCCCACCCAGGCAGCTGCCACATGCAGTTTCATATCCCTCAACAGGGGCTCAGCCTGCTGCAAAGCACTCAGTAAAGCCGCTGGAGTGTTATCCGGGATCTCCACAGGACAGATGCACCAGCAGGACAGCCACTTTGCCACACCAGCCCACATACAGGTTGGCATGCACCCGGGGCCCATAAAACCTACCTCTGTATCAGAATGTGCAGTGGGTATGTGTATTAGTCAGCCAAAGGGGTGCTAATGTGAAAGACCAAAAATGGGTTGGTCTTTATAAAGGATATTTATTTGGGGTAGAAGTCCACAGATACCAGGCCATAAAGCATTAAGTTTCTTCTCTCATCACAGTCCATTGCCACGTGTTAGAGCAAGACAGCTGCCAGCCTTTGCCAGGGTTTAGGCTTCTGGGGTTCCTCTCTCCCCGGGGCTGCATTTCTCTCAGGGCTTATCTCCTGGTTCCTCCACAAGGTCAACTGTAGACGATCAGGCAAATGGCTTGCTTCTCTTCTCCTGGGGCCTTCTTTCCAACATCAAAACTGCTTCTTAAAAGACTGCTTCAACTCTATTCTTTGCCTTGTATTTATATTTAATTCCCAACCCACCAGGGGGTGGGACTTAACACCCTACTGACTGACATGGCCCAGTCAACACCCTAATCATAATTCAATCATGCCCAGATTAACAGATCAGATTACAGGCATGATCCAATTATATTTTTGGAATTTATAATTACGTCAAATTCCCCAACGGTTACATTCCACCCTCTGAATTCCAAAAATACATTACAATTCTCAAAAAAACTTAAATCAGTAACAATTCAAGTACAAAATCATATCATAGGCAGTTTAAAGAAATACAGTGTGTCTTCAGGCAAAATTCTGTCTGCTGTAGACCTCTGAAACTTACAAAACCATTTAACTGCTTCCAATACACAAATGGAATGACAAAGGATAAACATTTTCAATATCATAAGGAGAAACTGGGATGTTAAACATGAGTCATGGATCCTCTACAGTTCAGGAAACCTGCAGGGCATCCTCCATTCGATTTCAAAGTCTGAGAGTCATTCTTAAGACATTTGTTGCTTCTCCTTGGGGCCACATGGGGACCCACCCTCTTCACAGGCTTGCCCAATGGCCACTTTTTTGGTTCCACCCTCTTTAAGCATCTGGGTGTTGACCAAGCTCCAGACCTCACCCTCCAAGGGTTTTGGGGTGATAGCCACATCTTACCCAATCTTTGGGTTAGAGTATTAGCCCCCCTAGTACAGTGAGGTGAAGACAACATTCCCCCTAACCTTTGGCATACAGGTTCAACCCTCTCGGAGCAATGGGTTGACCACCTGGCCTTCTCTAATCCATGGGGGACAGGTACACCCCTCTCAGACCTATGGGGTGCTGACCTTAACCGCCCTAATCTTTGAGGAATGTGCTCCACCCTCCCTGCACCCTGGGGTGGCAAAACTCTCCCAGAACATCGGGTGGGGACATCCACCCTCTTCAACTGCTGGGGAAAACTTACCC
>JAQZBX010036902.1:0-24001 GCA_029593785.1 Cabassous unicinctus
GAACCCCAGAAGCCTGAACCCTGGCAAATGCCGGCAGCTGTCTTGCTCTAACACGTGGCAATGGACTGTGGTGAGAGAAGAAACTTAATGCTTTATGGCCTGGTATCTGTGGACTTCTACCCCAAATAAATACCCTTTATAAAGACCAACCCATTTTTGGTGTTTCACATTAGCACCCCTTTGGCTGACTAATACAGAAGGGGACGGATAAAGTAGCCCAGTGGCATGAAGTAGGGGTGGAGGTGCTAAAAATCCTACTGTATCTAATCAATCTTCCATAGTTCCGCTCTATCCATACTTCAACTTCCAGAAGTTCCTGAAGATACCAATTTCTAAGACTTTTGAGGATTCTGACAAACTGGATAAGTCCTCAGCTTTCACCAGTGCTGACTTAGGATTTCACTTTCTCAGATCTGCTAAGTCAGTTATCACTCATCAGTCTTCTTTCCAGCTTCCAATGTTCCACTGCTGCAGTCTTCTCTTCTGCTCCTCCCAGCCTTGAAGGCTTAGGACTTTCTTATATTTTACTGTAGTTAGTAGGGTTGCAGAAGGGAGTGAAATATTGTGCTCAATCCATCATCATCAGACTCTAAATTTTAAGTTCTTTATTTAGCCTAAGAGTGTGATTTTTATGCCAGGCATTGAGCAAATAAGGTTAAACAGGCACTTACGATCAGGAAAAATTAACCTGGAAAAAAGAGAGATTATTTGCATTTCACTTTATTCTTTGAAATAGTAGCAGCCTCTTCTTCTCCTCATCCCATTAAGAATTTGTTCATAGACTGTGTAGTAGTTTGATATTGGTTATGAATTTCAAAAACAGATATTGGGTTATGTTTGTAAACCGGTCTTTTCCCCTGGGCATATTAGAGTGTATTCAATTCAGAGGTTTCACTTTTACTTGATTAATGATTAAGGCTTTAATTGGGCCATGTCAGTAGGGCACTGCATCCCCACCCCCTTGGTGGGTGGGGACTCACAGAGAAAACTACACGGCAGAGAAGAGAGTTGGTGTTTTGAGTTGGAGCCCAGGAAGTAAGCACACAGAGGAGCAGAGCAGAGCAGAGCAGAGCAGAGCAGCCCAGCCTGGAGAGAATCGAGCCCCAGGAAGAGAGGAACCCAGGAAGCCTGAACTCTTGGCGGACGTCGGCAGCCATCTTGCTCCAACACGTGGCCATAGACTTTGGTGAGGAAAGTAACTTATGCTTTATGGCCTGGTAACTGTAAGCTTCTACCGCAAATAAATACCCTTTAAAAAAGCCAACAGATTTCTGGTATTTTGCATCAGCACCCCTTTGGCTGACTAATGCAGACTGTCAACTGCTAAGAGAGATTACAGACTACTGCCTATAACAAATCAGTTTTGAGATAAAACAGTTGGTAAATCAAAGAGGAAAAAAGGCTCTGGCATACACATATGATTTTCATGCAGTGTTTCAGGATCAGATCTACTGCTTTTAGCCTTGCCTATAACAAGTATAATAACACTAATTCATTCAACCTCTATTACCAAAGACCTGCTATGAGCTGTGCACTGTACTAGGACAGGCACTGGGGGAGGAGAAAGTAGAGTTTCCAAATAAATTAACCAATACATGGAAAGTTATGGAGAGTCAAAGGCATGCCTTTTATTGGTGTAAGAGTGAACACTTGATTATAGCTGGAGTAAAAGGTAAGTGTGATACAAACAGCTGGCACAAGAGAATTCTGACGATGATGGAACTGATCTATACCTTGACTGCAGTAATGGTCACATGACTCAACAATTGTCAAAACTCACAGAATACACACCAAAAAGAGTAAATGCTATTGCACATAGATTTTTAAAGGAATTATATTTATGTAAAATCAGTTAAAGAAGCAGCCTTTCCCTTCTCTTTCCTGAACAATTCAGCTCTACAGACATTAGATAGCTGGCATGAGGGATCAGGAGTCATGTGGACCACCAAAGCGGAGTGAAGCTGAGCTGAAATGAAATCCCTCCTGCTGGCACCGGGGTCAGAGCTGAGTGGGGTGCACCACATGGAGTAAAGCCCACCTGCTGGCACCGGGGTAAGAGCTGAGTGGAGTGCACCACATGGAGTAAAGCTCACCTGCTGGCACCGGGGTAAGAGCTGAGTGGAGTGCACCACATGGAGTAAAGCTCACCTGCTGGCACCAGGGCAGGGTGAAGACTGAAGCCTGGTGAGGAGGCAGTCTAGGGGTGGAGAGAGGGACAGCAACATAGCCTAAGGAATTAAAGCACAAGTCACAGCGAGGCATGGGGTAATGGCGGATTAGGGTGAGAAGGTCATCTGCATAAGAGGGGGTTGTAGCACTGATGGGAGATCGGTTACCTACTGAGGGACTGAACCCATAAGAAAATATATTAAGGATATAGGGAGTCAGGCTTCTCACTGTTGAAGGGAGCTATAGAGAAGGAGAAAGCTAGAATGAACCCTGTGGTGTAGGACTGGAATTAGAGGTATCAGTGCAAACTCATTCAGTATATATACATAACCATCAATAGTTATAAATAGACATACAGTATAGATGTAGATATATGAAAGTGGATAGGCAGGTACGTAGGTAGGCAGGTAAGTACAGGCATACATTGGAGGTATTGTGGGTTCGATTCCAGACCACAGCAATAAACGAATACTGCAATAAAGCAAATATTGCAATAAAATGAGTCACATGAATTTTTTTAGTTTCCCAGTGTATATAAGTTATGTTTACACTACACTGTAGTCTATTAAGCTTGCAATAGCATCAGGTCTAAAAAAAAAAAAAAGTACATATCTTAATTTTATAATACTTTTTGCTAAAAAATGCTAACCATCACTTGAGCCTTCAGCAAGTCATAGTATTTTTGCTGGTGGAGGGTCTTGCCTTGATGTTGATGGCTGCTGACTAATAAGGGTGGTGGTTGCTGAAAGTTGGGATGGCTGTAGCAATTTCTTAAAATAAGACAAGGATGTCTGCTACACTGACTCATCCTTTCACAAAAGATTTCTCTGTAGCCTAAGATGGTGTTTGATAGCATTTTACACACAGTAAAACTAACTTATAAGATTGGAGTCAATCCACTTAATCACTGCCACTGTTTATCAACTAAGCTGATGTAATATTCTAAATCTTTTGCCGTCATTTCAACAATGTTCACAGCGTCTTCACAAGGAGTAGATTCCATCTCAAGAGGCCACTTTCTTTGCTCATCCGTAAGAAGTAACTCCTCACCCATTCAAGACTTATCATGAGATTGCAGCAATACAGTCACTTTCAGGCTCCACTTCTAATTCTAGTTCTCCTGTTATTTCTACCACATCTATAGTTACTTCCTCCACAGAAATCTTCGTTATCCATGAAGGTTGGAATCAACTTCTTCCCAACTCCTACTAATGCTGATATATTGATCTCCTCCCATGAATCACAAATGTTCTTAATGGCATCTAGAATGGTGAATCCTTTACAGAGGGATTTCAACTGACTGCCCAGATCAGAGGAATCACTATCTACATCAGCTATAGCCTTACAAAATGTACAGTATTTCTTAAACAATAAGATGTGAAAGTCAAAATGACTCCTTGATCCACTGGGTGCAGAATGGACGTTGTCTTAACAGACATGAAAACAACACTAATCTTGTACATTTCCATTAGAGCTCTTGGTTGACCAGGTGCACTGTCAATGAGCAGTGATATTTTGAAACGATCTTTTTTTTCTGGGCAGTAGGTCTCAACAGTGGCTTAAAATGTTCAGTAAACCAGGCTTTGTTGTTCCATTTAAAGAGCACAGGCAGAGTAGATTTAGCATAATTTGTAAGGGCCCTAGGATTTCCAGATGGTAAATGAGCACTGGCTTCAACTTAAAGTCACCTGCATTAGCCCCTAACAAGAGGGTCAGCCTGTCCTCTGAAGCTCTGAAGCCAGCATTGACTTCTCTCTAGCTATAAAAGTCTTAGGTGACTTCTTCTTCCAAAAGAAGGCAGGTTTCTCCACATTGAAAATCTTAGCTAGGGCTTCTGGATAACTTGCACTTTTATGTTACAGAGACGGCTTCTTTCCTTAAACCTCATGCACCACCCTCTGCTGGCTTCACACTTTTCTTCTGCAGCTCCCTGACCTCTCTCAGCCTTCACAGAATTGAAGCGAGTTGGGGCCTTGCTCTGGATTAGGCTTTAGCTTAAGGGAATGTTGTGAGTGGTTTGATCTTCTATCCAGACCATTAAAACTTTCTCCATATCAGCAACAAGGCCGTTTCACTTTCTTATCATCCCTGTGCTCACTGGAGTAGCACTTTCAATTTCCTTCAAGAACTTTTCCTTTGCACTCGCAGCTTGGCTCACTTTGGTGCAAGAAGCTAACTTTCGGCCTATCTTGGCTTCTGAAATGCCTTCCTCACTAAGCTTAATCATTTCGAGCTTTTGATTTAAAGTGAGAGTCATGTGACTCTTCCTTTCACTTAAAACACTTAGAGGCCACTGTTGGGTTATTAACTGACCTAATTTCAATATTGTTGCATCTTAGAAATAGGGAGGCCTGAAGAGAGGGAGAGAGACAGTGGACACTCACAACATTTATCAACTAAGTTCACTGTCCTATATGGGCACAGTTCATGGCACCCCAAAACAATCACTATAGTAATATCAAAGGTCATCATAACAGATATGCTAATAGTGAAAAAGCTTGAAATACCGTGAGAATTACCAAAATATGACACAGAAGTGAAGTGAGCACATGCTGTGGGAAAAATGGCGCTGACAGACTTGCTTGACACAGGGTTGCCACAAACCTTCAATTTGTGAAAACGCAGTATCTGTGAAGCACAATAAAGCGAAGCATAATAAAATGAGGTATGCCTGTGGATGGATGGATGGATGGATGGATGATAAATAGCTCTATCCACAAACAGAACTTGTGAGTAGCAACACCCAACAGCAATGAGCACATATAGAGAGTCCAGAGCTTCACTTCTAAATAATATCCACCACTAAAAAGCACGAGAACTTGAAGAAATGCTGATTCCAGGGCAGAGAAAGTACAGCTGAGCCTGAAATAAGAAAGTGTTCAAAGAATCATGGGGACATGTCAGAAGACATAGAAGCCAACTTGAAGGGGTTCCCACTGGCCAGACCTGAGCCTCAAAATAAACAATGATAGCAAAGGATTATAAACTACTGAATAAAGTAGAAAACCATGAGTCCATTCTGATATAAATAAATGGAGTTTAATTAGGAACAGGATATTTAAATAATTTCAAAGCACCTCCCCACAAATACTTATTAATAACAAAGGGAAAAAAAGTAACTTTACAATGGAGACGCCTGGCAGATACCACCTGAAACAGGTAAATAAAATGAACAACCATAGTAATGGGGCAATATGAAATCATGTGCCATGTGACAGGTTGCAAGGAGAACACAGAATGATTCCTGGGATATTCCTGCCAAAGACAGAAACAAAGGCCAACTGAGGGACACACTACAAAATAATTGGCCTGCAATCTTCAGAAGTGTTAAAGTCATGAAAGTCAAGGAAAACCTGAAGACTTGGTCCACACTGAATGGCACTAGAAGATATGACATCCAAATGGGATACATGATTGCAAACTGAATCCTTCTGCTATAAAGATATTATTAGGACAAGTGACAAAATTTTAATGGGGTCTAAGGATTACAAGATAGTAATACATCAATGTTAATTTCTTGATTTTTAACAGTTTTATTGTGATTATGTAGGAGAATGTAGAAAATACGAATTAATGTGTTTGGGGATAACAGGGCATCAGATAGGCAAATTAGTCTCAAATAGTCTAGAGAAAAAAAATTGTACTATTCTTGCAATTTTTTCTATAAGTTTGAGATTATTTCAAATTTGCTTAAAAATTTTTATACAAATAAAGTTATTTAAAAATTATTTTTTAAAAGTGATGAAAATGACTAGGGAAGTAGACATTAAAAATTAAAAATTTCTGTATGCCATGCTGAGGAGTTTGAATTTCATCCTGAAAGCTATCAGTAGTCACTGAAGGCGATTAAGTAGAATGCTGACATGATGAAGGGGTGGATCATGTCATGTGTTTTTAAATCCTTCTACTAAACAAAGGACCTAGATATGTAGGATTCACAATATTTCAGGTTGGGGCAATGTAACAATGAGGTTATAGATTCTTAGCATTTAATGGGGAAAAAACATTACTAATAAGGTCATTAAGGTCCAGGAGAGTAATCCATATATAAGTTTAATACAGCCAAGTCAACTGAGCCAGATGTGCAGAGAAGTTGAACAAAACCAGGATAACCCGTTAGCTGGTACACTTAATTGGGATTTCCACGGGCGCACAGGCAAAGCAAATACGATCACACTTAATCACAACCTCAAGCACTGTAACAGCAATGGACTCCGGAGGAAACTGTCAACTCAGCATTCAGTCAGAAACGGGTGACACGTTACAAAGGTACGAAGCAAAAAGGCAGAATTAGAAATTACACTAGACTTTCAAATACTGTTACGGTTTTAACCATAAACTCTAGGAAAATCTTTGTAAATTGGAATGTGGAAAAGCTTAATGATATCATATTGGTATTTTCAGCTTCACCACATAGCTGAGCTTTTAACCTGTTTCTAAATGTTTCATAGTTAATGATTTTTAGTCAGGGCAAAGCCATAGTTAACTAGCAATATAATCTCAAAATAGGCCTTTAGCCACTGCCTCCTAGAGGGGACTAATAAATTTAAAAAATCACAGGACGGAAATCGTCTAAGTAGATGCTTGACTCTTTCGATGATATCGAAAGAGTCACGCTGGGGCATCGGCCTTCCCCGGCAGGGCATGGCCAGACAATACTACTTTTACAAAGCGTTCCTAAAAGCTGATCTACTTTGTTCTGCTTCATAGCAAGGACGGTCTCCATCTCAGATTCCATACCACTGGTTAGAGAAGTAACTGCATTAGAAAATGATAATACACTACTGAAAAAAAAAAAAAAAATCACTAAGTTAGCAGGAGCATTCTTTGCAAACCAGGAAATGCACATATAAATATAAACCCCTCAAAGGGATGCATCAGGTCTATCTGTCCTTTTTCTGTAAATACATAAACCCTCTATATGCAGAACTCCACACCAACTTAATAAATATTATCTGACTGGCTTCTAGGTAATGCAAATGGAAGTGCTACAGAATGTTAAATATGTAAAGGACAAAGGCAAGCCAGTTCCCAGTCTGATGTAAACTGAGGTAGGTAACCACTTTCTATCACCGCCAGCTTAAAGGCTCTGACACTGCCTATGGTTTCCTTGTGCACACCAACGTTTCCCAAACTGTTCCTCGTAAAAAGGATTCCAGAGTCAAATGACAGGCAGTCTATATAAAACAAAGTTAAAGAGGCTTCTGTACAGCAGAACTTTTTAAAACTTGTACTATTACAACGTGCTTTATAATATCCAAAGAAGGATAAATAAGCAATATCTTGCAGTCATTCCAATAAATGCTTACTTTTCAGAATACTCATTAAAATTTACTGAAATACAATTTAGAAAACACAGTGTACACCACTAATTTTTCTCCCTACCTACTGCCAGATCACAGCATGAACTTTTGGGCATTGAAAAACCTTGAATCCATAAAAAGTCCTAAGTGAATACAACAATAATTTTCAAGATGATTTTAATCTTCTCAGGTGTCTAGAAGGCAACCCTACCATTGATTTGCAGACTGGAACTGTATAATATATAAAAATAAAAAGGAACTAGCCATTCCATAACATTTGCAGTTAATCATAGAAATGGATATTAGCTTAATATTCACTGAAAAATAATGCTGTTAATAAATTATTAATGACAACAAAATGTTCCAATGCAAAACACCTTAATCACACAGAGATAGACACCTTCCATGCCAATATAATTTAAATAAAATACTATCAGTAAAATATGAACATGTCTGCTGACGGTAAAATAAAATTATTTACTTCCTTGCATTAATACAGCTATAAATTTCAATTATCCTCTTCCAAAAATGGCATTTTAGTTTTTCCTTTATCATAAGGTTGAACAGTATAGGAGTTTTAAATACAGAACAAGATACAAGCCAATAAATGCAACTACAAACACGAGAAAAGGAAAAATCCTAAACCAACTCTCAAATAGGGGTAAACATAAGGTATTATGTCCATTTTACAGATAATGAAACAGTTAAGTAGCTTGCATGAATCACCCAAACAGTAATTAAAGGAGTCCTAATCAAAGGAGTCCGTCTGAATTCAAAGCCCTTGCTCGTAACCAAATTAGTTAAGAATAGGAGTATTTCAGGTTGAGGTATTCCATTTGCTGATCTTCACCTTGGAAATTCTAAGTAAATTTATGCTTTATTATTATGAACAGAGCAAACTGAATAGGAGGCAGTTTTTTAGTTGATTAAGCTTAATGTTGTGTTTAAGCAATTTGAAATAAAACTAGAAGTTAACAGTAATTGCACAGGACTAACTCACGTGTACTTGTAAAAGATCGTTTTCATCCACATGAATAGTACTTTTGAGCATAATTAGATTGGGAGTGGGAGGATGGCACTGACAGGGAAGAGTTAAAGAGTAAAATAAACCTGTATCAGAAAAGAGGGAAAAAGCAAGATTGATCAATTTATCCCCGTAAAAGATAAGTGTCTCTAATAAAGTTAAATTGACTTCTAGTGCAATTATCTGCCCCCTAACACCCAGAATAAAAGTTTATGGTAATCACATACAAAAACATACATAAAACAGCACCAATTATTTTTTTTCTTTCCTTAACAAAAGGAATATATTTTATGGATTCTTTACAGTATGTATAAATAGGTGCTGGCTTGAAACACAACTCCAAGATACACTGTTACAAATAGTAATGCAGTTTCCACTTGTCCACAAAGTCTGCAATCAACAGCTTGGCTAAAATGCTGTTAACTTGGAAAAAACAACACTTAACACAATAATGAATTCTAAAATTGTGTTAGTCTATAACCTTTTCCTTTCAAACATCACAAAGTTATGAATGAAATCTTTTCAGATAGACAATAGTTTTGCAACATGTTACAATTATAGTAACTAAATCTGAAAAACAAAGTGGGAATTTCTATATTTATTGTGAATGGCTATACATGAATAAAAGCAAGTTTAATTAGAGCAAAATAAGGTCATAAGTAGGTCATAAGCTTTTCCCATACATAATTGTATCACAAGCATCACTCGTGCTATTCTACATGACTTTCCCATGGAAGACAATAAAAATTCCACAACCACTAAGTAAAATCTAACTTCGATTCTCTCACCAAGCAACACACTATCCCAAAGTTTCTCTCACAATTCCGCTTTCCAACTTGACACTCAGGGAGTCACTGGGAAGGCCACAAACAACCTAAAGATGCATTTCCCAAAGGATGTTCCGTGGAACACATCTGATGGGCATCAGGGGAAAAAAGAAAATCCCGTCCATCTGGAAAGGAGTTTCAAACACAGTGATGACTCATATGGAAGGGAGAAACAAAAGTCTGGAGTGACCTACACTATAGAATGAGTCATTCATTCAAAAACAAAAATCACAATGAAAAAGAATCTCTTGATCCATCAAGACATAGTACAAAGCAGCTAAGCAACTCTCGGCCTTAGACACATAAACAGGAAGTCGTTCTCAGTGGCACTTTCATGAGCAGCAAGGGATGAGAAAACCCACGGGACTAGCAAATCCTTCCCACACGGAGCACATCTGGAGAAATGGGAAGACAGAGCCGAGAAACAACTACCACTGTGTACAGGCCATGCCATCACCCCATCATCATCATCATCGATGGGCGTTAAAGCCAAGAGCCTAAAGTTAGAAAAGGAGACTGACAAAGGAAGAGGCATTAGCCATCACAGGCAACACAAAGGAGTGAGGTGAATTCCTCTGTTCATTAGATTCTTCTAAATTAAAAACACCCGAACTTTCCTGGGCCAAACAGAAACAGCAAACCCAGGAGCAAAATATTCTCTCCCTCTCTTTTTTCCCCCAGTATCTTGTCCCTACCTACATTAAATTCTTCAGTCTGTTCCTAATCTATCATGTGTCCTTTTTGAAAAAAGTACTATAATTTTTTGCTGCTAAATAGTCAACAACTTTAAACTTCACCCACACTAAGATATTTCGAACTCTTTTGACCCCAACCTAAAGTAAGAAACATACACAGTTTTGTATAATAATTCTTCCTTCTTCTACGCATAATGTACTTGGTATTTTCTATTCTAATCTAGTCTATTTAATTTTTTAA
The DNA here is from genome assembly GCA_029593785.1 of Cabassous unicinctus. Lineage (NCBI taxonomy): Eukaryota > Metazoa > Chordata > Mammalia > Cingulata > Chlamyphoridae > Cabassous > Cabassous unicinctus. The sequence goes on from JAQZBX010036902.1 coordinate 10,260, forward strand.
ATGCTGGTTGGACTTACTAGATTGATTTTAAAACCTATAACAACCAGCAGGATGAAAAATAATGAGCTACATACACAACATACTGGCAGTAAGTGTACTGAGAGAAAAACTTTTGGAAGAAATTTTCAACTGCCAGAGAAGAGTAATACAAAATATTAATTTCTGCTAAGCTTAGTTATTTTATCCTGAAAAAGTCTGGGTTTACTTACTATGTAATATTAATCAAGTCCCAAAAATTATGGGACACATCATAACATCTTCAACATATAATACTATTTATTTTCCATACTTCTATGCTAAGGCATGCTTTATATTTCCATATCAGTTAATTCCTAAAATTTTTAGTGTTAATCCTGATATCCCTGGTCTCACTCATAAAGCAACATATTCTTTAAAAAATAACTGATGTTTCTAAAAACAATTACAAATGAATATCAAGTTATTGCAATAACCACTATCACGTGACAACCACCTATATGATTTTTCTTTTAAAAAAACAAAAAGAGAAAGAAATAGAATGAGAGCCCCCATTAACGGAACACACTTCTACTAGTGCCAGCATTGTGTTAACTCAAATAACTGTACTTATTCACTATCATTCTTACAACTCAGGAGAATACTAAGTAGCTAGTAAAAAAGGAAACAAGTGCCAACACTTTATTTCTGAAGACTTAACATCCTAATTGAGGATTTAAATAAAAATAAGTTTAGTAGTTAGTTTTAAATGAACATCTTGGTAAAGCCAAGAATGAGGAACAGCAGAAGTGAAGAACAAAGTATCCCAGAAGTTTCAGCTCCTTCCAATCAAGCCATCGTCACACGCACACACGAAAAAACTGTGAATACACTTTATTTTTTCTTTTTTTTTTTTTTTTTAGGCCAGTAAAAAGAATTTATTTGGGAAATGGAAGAGAAAGACAGAAATATACTCCAAGATTTGGTGTGGGCTCCTCTAGGCAGAGGGAGCTGTGAATATACTTTAAAATTACTCCAATAAAAGGAAAAGTGTAAATTATAGTACCTGCTGATGTACCTGAATAACAAATTTATTGATCAGACTATTATGTATATATAATTTGAATGGAATATAAAATTATGTTTTTTTAATGATAATTTATATGAAATATTACAAAACCCAGGATTTGAGAAGCATCAAAAATGTTATTTGCATACAGATGGCTCTGCATGTTTCTTTTCTACTGAGTAATATTATCTTACATTTACTTTTTAAGTAAATTGGTAAGGAATTCCCTAAAATTACAATTTCCCATTTTGAAATACAGGGTAGCCAATTCAATGAATGGCTATTCAATTAGTCATTACTAGGTGAATTAGTTTATAACCTAAAAGCTATTTATACTTCTACAGCGCCACTTAACTTTATAATAAGTTATACAACTGGCATCAAAACTATTATTTTATAAACAAACATACAAACTATAATCATTTCAACAACTGAAGAAACAAAGGAGACTAAACAGTCTTTCAAATCTTATGGAAATACTGGAAAATAATTCATATTACTAAATTTAAAAGTGATCCATGGCCTTAAAGCATTTTGATCCCCTTTCTCTGGTGCTCACTGGCTTTAATCCTCTCGTCCTCCTCCCCGTTCTACTTATATCCTCCCTTGTGCCATCAGCACCATGCTCAAGGAATGCTGTGGAAGAAAAACAATGTACCTTTGAATTGTCAGTCTTCCAGTGTCATGACACTGTTATGAACAAAACATTAATTTTACCAAGGTACAAGTGAAATGGGCCACAACTCAGAATAAAATGAAATTGGTAGAAAAGAAGCAATACGGTGTTAGAATCCCAGCTGACTCCATTTGTAAAAGTAGCCTATCATCAGCATAAAAATAAAGGGTATTAGATAACATTTTTATTAATATAAACAGCCAAACACAAATATACAGCATGTTTATACAGAGTATTTAACTACTTCTGCTCTCCTGTTGCAAATGGGTCTTTTAAAAATCAAACTAAAAATTATATCATTTAAGGCAAATTTAAATTATCAAATTCAACCTCAACACCAATCCTTGTAAATTTTCATCATAGTCAAAAAAAAAAAAAAAGAATGCTTAAAAAAATTAAACTGAGTGGAGCAGGTGGAGCTCGGTTGTTGAGCACACACTTCACATGTACGAGGTCCCGGGTTCAATCCCTGGTACCTCCTAAAAAAAAAAAAATTTAAATTGAGATCAATTAACAATGTGGAAACATCCTTAATCTAAACTTTTATATAATATTAGATAATGAGATAAAAATAGGACATTTTACCAAAATGTAGTAATCAATTCATACACGGAGAACACCTAATCTAGCTCAATACTTAAATGAATACAAGAGACTGGTATTCTTAAATAACCTAAATTCTCAATTGACTTAAAGATACTAAATACTACGACTCATGGTACATCTCGACAGCTTTTCCACTCTTAGCTTTTTTTCCTTACTCCTTCTGTGGCTGATAACCCCACTTTCAAGACCTCATACTCCAACTTAAAAACTGCTTGAGACTTAAACACCACCTAGCCCCAAAATGTACAAAATAATTCTTTAAGAATTCTATTCACTTGTTCTCTAGTGCTGAATAACACGAGATTACTTAAGAGACTCTACATTGTTGTTCTATCACATATCGGACTTCTAAAATGACAAAACATGAAGGGCATGCTACTGAACTGAATTCGCTATAAATTATGCTAAGTCCCTGGTCTGAAATTGTCTAGAATGTATTACTACAAACGAAATGTATTTGGCCAAATACTTAATTTTAACTTTTGGCTTATGTGGCTTAAAAACATATATGTATAAACAAGGTATTTGTACACATAAAGAAGAAACATTTTCACGGAAAATATATGTATCATTCTAAAATATCTCATAGCATAAAACCATTAAGTAAACTCTAATAACCAGAAGACAATGGAGAATATGGTTTTCCCTTTTACCATAATTTTAAAATTATATTGACAACTGGCACATCCAAAGAGTTCAATGGTTTTGCTGATGAGAAAGAACAGATATCAAATGACAATCAGAATCACATTTAATGTCACTATGGAACTATAAATCAAGAACTCCAACTCTAAAAGTACCTAAACCTTTGCTTTCAATCTTCAAAAAGAAACATTATAAACTTTTCTAAATTTATGAGACATGGGATGTAAAAGGACATACACTTTATGAAATATTTTACTCTACCAGTGAAAATAAAAAACATGCTCACAAAACCAATACAAAAGTCAAAACTGTCTTACTCTTAAGAGAGAAGGAAACTGAAAGATGGTTTAGATTTCTCACATTTCCAGCCTAAGTCCGGTAGTGTTTTTACAAATCATCCCATTCACATTTTGAGATTTTTAAAAACCTCATGACATCAAGGTGACAGATATTTTCTGACACTAGCAAACTATGAGTAGTGAGAGTTACCATGCGTCGGCATTCTTGCTGAGAACCTGATTTTTAAGAAATTTCAAATCTCAAAAAAAGAAAACAGTTGCCAATTGACTTTTCCTTCCGGAAAATAAAGCTTTACTTCGAACAAAGATATTTTAGGATAAAAACTTCCCAGCACACTCAAGTTATTAGTATTCCAAGACAACAAAGTACTGACTTGAACCCATGCACATCTGGAGGCCGTGCACGTGTCCAGCAGCGACGCCCCGCGCCACGCCGAAGCCTGAAGGTCACCCGCAGCACGTGCGCTCAGCGCGTCCAGCCCACCGCCAGGGGTCTTTAAAGTCACATCTGCGCTGGAGAACCAAGGCGGAGCGCTAACGACTTCGGATTTAAATTAAATGTCCATTAAAAGCCAACTCTCGAGCTGGAGCTGCGCCCAAAGGTTCTCCACCAACGACCATCACGCAAATGTCCAACCCCTCAAATATGTCATTTCATCTTACAAACATGACAATTTTTGCAAGGCCCGTTTTTACAGATTTCCTATGCTTGTACTACAGAAAGAGAGAGGAAACAAGACCCACCGACGACCACCTTCAAGTTCCTTGGACCTCAGATAAACACAGGAATTTTAATATCTCCTCCCATTTGAAGGGAGATGTCCACCAAAGTCTGGAAAGAAATGTTTCCACCAATAAACACCTTCCAACCGAGTGCCTGCCATGCGCTAGGCATAAAGCAAGGGAATTTTTTTGGCCCATCACAGAATTTATTCAAAATCTCTTACTGCTGACCGAAAAGACGTAAGTTCTCCATCATAATTTTGCTAATTAAACAGGCCTTAAACCAAGGCAGCAATCGAGCAGCATGGTTTCACTCCTACCAAACCAGGGGGGCGGTCGTGACGCTCCCCGCCAGGACTCCCCGCTCCAGCGCACCCCAGCGCCCAGCTGAGGGAATTCGGGGGTTAAAAACCAGACGCGCTTACCCCACTCCAGGTATTCCAGAATGTTCTTCTCCCTCCTCAGGGGCGAGTTGTTGCACTCGTCGTACAGGCACACGAGCACGTCGAGCAGGGTCTCCACGCTGAGGCACTGGCCCTGCGAGCGCGCCGGCCCGTCCAGCATCAGCTGCTCCAGCTGCCGCAGGCGCACCTCGCCCGACATGGCGGCGCGGGGCGCGGGGCGCGGGGCGCCGGGCGGGTCCGCCTCGCGGCTGCGGGGCTCGAGGCGCCGAGGTGCGGGTCCAGAGCTAAGCCGCCGCCCCGCAGCGCCAGGCCGGGCCGCGCACCCTACACGCCGCGAGCTCAGCGCCCCTTGGCGGCCTCCATTTCACGTCAGGCTCAGGAAAAGTTGTCGTCAGACTGCGATTTAATACACGTCAAGGAGCAGTACAGGGCGGGCGTGCGCTTGAATGATAATTCAAAGTGCAGCGAACCAAAAAACCAGCACTTCTTGAAAAAAAGAAGAAAATTCTTCTCCTTCATTCAAAATTCAGCTCATGCAACGTAATCCTGAAAGGAAGCCGGCCGCAGCGCTAACGACTAAAGTCCGATCCGCATCAGCAGTTCACTTCCCGGGAAGAAGAATGGCAAAGGGCGGGGGCCAGAACGCACGGACGGGGCAGGGCGACCCGAAGACGCGGCGGGCCGGCAGGGCGGGCAGGGCGGCAGCGCCGGGGCGGCGGCTCGCGTCCCCGCCGAGGTCCTCCCTCCTAGGGCTGGGCGCCGCGTCTTCTCCGCAACGGCGTCCGCGGAAAGCGCCTCATTTTCCTCCCCGCCTCGCGCACGGGCCTGACCACGGCGGCGGCCGCTGCCTGCGGGCCGCGCGGCGCCTCCCCCGGCCTCCCCGCGGCGGCTGCGGACTCAGGGCGCGCCGGCGGCCGCGGCTCGCTGGGCCCCGTCTGCGCGCCCCCGGGGCGAGGGCATCCTCCCTCAGCGCGGCGCGGGAGGAGGGCTCGGCCGGGAGCAGCGCCGAGGCCGCCGCAGCGCCGCCACGCCCTTCCTCTGGCCCGCGCCCCGCCCCGCTCTCCCGCTTCCTCTCGCGCTCGCGCCCTCGGGCCCGCGAGGGCCTCAGACCCCGGCGCTCGCGGCCTGCAGCTCGCGGCCGAGCCCGGCCCAAGATGGCGACGGCCCTCCCGCAGCCGCGCGCACGCCCTTTCCCCCCCTCCGCGCCTCGGGCCCCGCTGCCCCCGCCCGGAGCCCCGCGCGCCGGCCGAGCCGAGGCCGCGGAGGGGAGGGGCCGCCTCGGCCGCGGGGCTGCGGCGGCCGCGACGCGGGCTGCGGGGCTGGGGGCCGGGCCGGGCCGGGCGGCTGTGGAGGCGGGATGGCCGGGCGGGGGCGCTGCGGGGGCGCTGCGGCGGGGCCTCCCGGCGCCCTCCTCGCCCGGCTCGCACCTGTCGGGCACGCAGGCCCCAGTCTCGAGTAGTGGCTGCTGGGCGCTAACCGCGCTCCGCTGTCCTTTCCCGGGACAGAAACAAGGGCGTCCTAGTGGGTGCACGAAGCATGGAATTCCTCACCTCTCTTCCCCAGTTTCCCTTTGTGGAGCACAGTGTGTTGTCCCCCGGAACGATTTTAGCTGCTGGTTTATCCTGGCCCTGGTTTCCGCCTGCAGAGGACTCGGTTCAGGGGGTGAAGGGAGCCTAGGCTTGGCCACCCCGTCATGAACCACACTCCAGGCCCGCGCACCACGCAGCACTCACGCTTGTACCCAGCGGACAATTCAGGAGTCTACTGTCCCTGAGGCATCAGGGCCCTTCCAGGTTCTGTGAACCTTGGTTTTAGGACAGCTCCGTTTACAAAATTCTCATAGAAGGTCCCACATTTAAATTACTGCCACTAAAGTAGGTCATTGCATGTATTTGTGTTATTTCCTCCCAAAATTGCCATCTCCTTTAGAATCTTTTGCCAAAATACAATTATTTTATATTCCTACCCAACACCTGAGGGCAGTTACCTTTTCTGCGTTAATGCCCACTCTTGCATCTTTTTACATCTTGAAAATAAGCGGAGGAAGAACTAGAAACAAAAGTCTAGAAACGAAGGCTAGCTGAAGTAATCCCAGTTGCGATTCACAAAATATTGTGAATCTTTTGTGAAGTCTACCCTTGCCAAGTCTACAGTTGCCTGACTTAAATAAGGATAGCATTATTTTCAATGTGCTATTGACACATGAATGATAAAGAGACAGATAAAAGGCCAATCATTTCTAGCCATGACATTTTTATGTGTGCATGTTATGACAAATTACAAAAATAATCAAAAAGGAAAATTTAATTCTAACCCACAATAATCAACATTTTGGTGTTTTATTCAAATATTTTTCCTATGCATTTCAACAAAAATGATACAAAATCATGAACAGTTTTATAGACTCCTGTTTTCACTTAGCAGTATATTATAAACATCTTTCCAGGTCAACAAATATTCTTCAACATGTTTTATAATAGCAGAGCCAAGACGTTTTAGCAATTTCATTTGACCATGAGATGGAGTAGAAAGAAGGAAGCAATTCCTTCTGCTTTTTCAAGTGTGGTACACCAGAGAACTGGCCTTTGCTCCAGTGTGTCTATTTATCCAACTTGCAAATAAGTATAAAGGAGTTGAAAAGAGAGAACCTAAAACGTGTTAGGTCTGAATAAATGCTCATTAACCATGGAAATAAATGAAATGCTGTTATGTTTTATTTAATGAAAAGAGTCAAGCTGCCAGTCCTCTCTCTACCTATTCTATTAGTACTTGGGTACCACCCACAGACCAGGGTAGTGATGGTTGTTAAATAGCCCTTTCCAAATTATTTAGAAAGTAGAGGGGAGAATATATTTTCTTAAAAAAAAAAAAAAAAAAAAAAAAAAGCACAAAGAGAAGGAAGAAGGTTGAACCCAATCAATTTTGCATGAATAATTCAAGTTTAAGACTTAATAATTAACCAGACACTAAACACATTGTGTGGGTGTTATTTAAAATGTTCTGGTTGAAGTGCGAACATGCTTGTTATTGAAATCGGTCGTAAGCCAAAGAAAGGCACGACTCCAGGTGCCTTAAGTGCCTGAAGTGTTCCTGCAGAAAGAGTGCTGCAAGCTGCATGGGAGGGTTTTCCTGGGAAGAGGGCCTGGAAGAGGACTTCTTGATGGAATACTGCTTAAGGGCCTGGAGATTAGATGTGCACCAGTGCAAACACACAATGTATTTGAAATAATCAGAGAAAGTTTTATGAAGGTGCTGGGAAATGAAACAGCCTTTCAGCAAAGCAGCAGAAGGGGAGAGGACAAGGAGATGGCCAGGAGCAGAAAGAATACGGCAGGACAGGAGGCATGAAGTTAGCCCTGATAGGAGCGTTCCTCAGCTGATGCTCCAATTCTGGGCTGAAAGCAGGAGAGTCAACCATCCGCTGATGTCTCTAACCACCACCCCTCCTCTTCCCTTCCTGTAGCTTACTCCAGAGCAAGCTTGGGTCCATGGTGGGGACAGGGCCCGAAGAACGCGGCAGCACTCGGGGCGTGTGTCTGTGTGCTCCTGAGCCAGAACCTCTGACCCCAGCGCCGCCCCTTCCAGCCCGGCTGGCACATTCTGACCCTGCACGTCGATGCCGTCGCGAGTGCCCTCTGAGGATGAAACACCTGCAAGATGCTAGTCCTGGTCTCACACCTGGCCTCTGGCAGGAGTATCGCCAGCAGCAAAGGGTTACAGCATGGGAGAGAGCCTTTCTAAGTGAGGATCACCCCCTTCACAGAGCACTCACAACGTGTAAGTGCTGGCGTGTTACTGCGAGCCCATCATTTGATTCATGCAAAGTTGTATAAAGTAGGAGAATTATCATCTCTCTATTATAGACGAGGAAGCTGAGGCTTAGAGGGCTTAGATGACATGTAAAATGTCAAGCGGCCGTAAGCCGGTGACACAGGAGCTGGGAGTCAGCTGCAGGCCTGTGCCAGCCCCGTGGTTTTAACCACTGTGCCAGGGAGGCCTGAAAGACCAGCTCAGTAAACCCAGTCCTTCCTGCTGCGACAAGAACGCAGGGGAATGCAGTGCTAGTTCACAGACATGGGCATTGGAACCTTACATCAAGGCAAAAGATGGAAACACATGCATCATGTGTCAGAGTTCATCCAAAGAAACAAGTTACCTGCGTTTTCAAACCAGAGGCAGCTTTACCCTAGGGAATGGATACACAGCCCACGGAGGAGCTGAGGGCGAGGTGAACCCATATTTGGAAGCAGCAGGAAGGTGCTACCACCCCTCAGCTGGGGGAAGCTGAAAACAAGGGTGGAGGAACGGAAGAGTTGCAGCTGCTGCTTGAGAGGCTGCCCTCGGCAGAAACGGGAGAGCCCCCCGTCCTCCAAAATCCAGCCATTTGCAGCTGACCTGGGGCCTCTGAAAGAGAGCCCATGTGAGTTAGCCCCAAGACACAGAGCAGAGCAGGCCATGGCCGAGGAATGAATGTAAGGCAAACAGGCCAAGGATTTACATACGTATCAGCAGTTTCAACTTTTCCCAAACTATAACAAAGTGATAAAACAAAGGTTTTATCTCTAAACAAACCAATAAGTGGATTTTGAAATGGCATGGCTTTAACATAGGAGTGGTTTTCATCGTTCCCTTTTCATATTTATGTTGCCTTTTCCATCACTCAAAAAGTTAAAAAAATAAAAATAAATAGATGAACCTCCTACCTAGGGCACATACTTAGTATCGCAGACTAATGTTTCCCACTTACTTGTCAGCAGATCTTGTCCATCTTGTCATACCTTTAAATATCTTACCCAGCTTTATTCAAGCAAGGTCTACTATAAGTTAAATTTTCAAAAACATGTTTAAGGTCAAACCTGATGATACAGATTCTATCCACTCATAGAGCTATTTAGTAAATTTAAACACTAAGAAGATAGTTGGTGGTGTCTTATTTTAAATTCCATCCTGCAGGCAACAGTTGCTAAGAGGCTCCACGGTCAGCTGTGGTGATAAAACCAACTCAATTAAGCAGAAGGTGGGGGTGGAGGTGGCAAGCCAGGGCCTGGGGGCTGGCAGCCAAAAAAGTGAGAGTTGAGGCATCCAGTTCCTGCACTCTGGAAACCACTCTGGTCAAGGTTACCAGCAATTTCCACAATGCCAAAGCCAGTGTCAGTGCTCGGTCCACTTGTCATTGGACCACGTCAGTGCCGAGCAGGGCTATCACCCTCTTAGTCGGAACACTTCACTTGGCTTCTTCTCGCTCTGGATGTTTTCTTACCTCAGTCTCCTTTGCTAAATCCTACTCTCCTTCCTGAATCACTGAGTGCCCCAGAGGCCAGCCCTTCAACCTCCCTTCTATTCACACCGATTCCCTACATGACCTCAGTCAGTCCTAAGGCTCTAGATGTTAGACAGGATGGTTTTAAAGCATCACAAATGTTTTGGCACTCCTCCCACGGGGAGGCTGGATCCACGTCCCCTTACCTTGAATCTAGGCCAACCTAGTAGCCCACTCGTAACTAACAGAATACAGCAAAAGTGGGCTGTTTAGCCTCACCTTCTCCACTGGAATATGTTGCTAGACCCCTATGCTGCCAAGTAAGAGGTTCAGATGCTGTCACGCGGGGAGTGCGGTCAAGCCGCATGAAAGAGCCACCATGTTTAGGGGCTCTGTCGGCAGCCCTCGGCAGCATCGACTGCCAGGCACGTCCCGCATGCGGCTGCCGTCACCCCCAGCCTCGGAGCCAGTCGTCGTGGAGCGAAGACACCCTCTCGCTGCTGTGCGTTCTCTGAATTTCCGACCCACAGAACCAGGAACCTAATAAAATGATCATGTTAAGTTGTTAAGTTTTGAGGTAATTTGTTATGAAGCAGTAGTAACCAGAATAATAGATAAATGCTGATAACTCCCAAATTAATGCTTGTGATATGAACCTTTCCCCTGAACTCCAGACTTATCTTTCTAACTGCCTACTTGGCCTCTTGTTTACAGCAGTCTGTCCAAAATATGTCTTTAAGAGCAAAGGAAAATCCCCAGTCCTTTCCCAAAGATCTCCATCTCAGTAAATGGCACCTTCATTTTCCTAGTTCCTTGGAGTTAAACCAAACTCTACTTCTCTCATCCTCTGTGATGATTAAATTCTTGTGTCAGCTTGGCAGCAAAAAACATGAAAATATTCGTGTTCCACATGAATGCTCACCAGAGGGTGACTTCAGCAGAGGAAGATTTTAATAATCAAGTGGATAAGATGACCCGCTCTGGCTAATGCTCAGCCTTTTTCTCCAGCCACTCCTGTCATTGCCCAATGGGCTCTTGAACAAAGTGGCCATGGAGGTAGGGATGGAGGTTATGCATGGGCTCAGCAACATGGACTTACCCTCACGAAGGCTGACTTGGCTACAGTCACTGCTGAGTGCCCACCTGCCAGCAGCAGAGACCCACACTCAGGCCCTGATACGGCACCATTCCCCAAGGTGACCAGCCTGCTACCTGGTGGCAGGTTGACTACATTGGACCACTTCCATCATGGAAGGGGCAGCGATTTGTTCTAACTGGAATAGACACTCCAGATATTGGTTTGCCTTCCCTGCACACAATGCTTCTTCCAAAACTACCATCCATAGACTTACCAAACGTCTTATCCACTGCCATGGCATTCTACACAGCATTGCTTCTGATCAAGAATCACACTTCACAGCAAATGAAGTGTGGGAATGGGCACATGCTCATGGAATCCACTGGTCTTACCATGTTCCCCATTATCCTGAAGCAGCTGGATTAATAGAACGGTGGAATGGCCTTTTGAAGATTCTATTATGGCTCCAACTAGGTGGCAATACCTTGCAGGGCTGGGACAATGTTCTCCAGGAGGCTGTGTATGCTCTAAATCAGCCTCCGCTCTATGGTGCTGTTTCTCCCATAACCAGGATTCATGGGTCTAGAAATCAAAGGGTGGAAATGGGAGAGGCAGCACTACATTCACTATTACCCTAGTGATCCACTAGGAAAATTTTTGCTTCCTCTCCCTGCAACCTTAAGCTCTGCTGGTCTATAAGTCTTAGTTCCAAAATCAGAAGTGCTCCCATCAGGAGACACAGCAATGATTCCATTGAACTGGAATTTAAGACTGCCACCTGGCCACTTTGGGCTCCTCATGCCTCTGAATCAACAGGCAAAAGAGGGAATTACTGTATTGGCTGGGGTCATTGATCGTGATTATGAAGGGAAATCAGACTGTTACTACACAATGGAGGTAAAACGTTTGCCTAGAATACAAGAGATCCCCTAGGGTGTCTCTTAATACTACCATGTCCTGTGATTCAAGTCAATGGAAAACTGCAACAACCCAATCCAGGCAGGACTAACAATGGCCCAGAATCTTTAAGAATGAAAGTTTGGATTACCCCACCAGGCAAAGAACCATGGCCAGCTAAGGTGCTTGGTGAGGGTAAAGAGAAAATGGGAAGGGTAATGGAAGAAAGGAGTTTTAAATACAAGCTATGACCACATGACCAGTTCCAGAAATGAGAAGTATAATCATTATGAGTATTTCTTCCTTGTTTTGTTATGAATGTATGTGTACATATGCATAAAGTAAATATCTTTGTTTTCTTCCCTATCTTATTCCCTTATCATATAACATAAGATGTATTAACTTTATGTCATAGTATTTAAGTTACAGTATATCAAGTTTAAGAGTGAATATTAACCAAGGACTTGCATGCTTTTCTGGGGAAAAGGTTAGTGCATTTCCAGTTGTACACAGGACAGTTGAATTATGTTAGATGAAAGCATAACTGTTTTTGTCTTTATTTAGAGATTAAGTATGGTTTTCAGAAATATGTATGGGTGCCAAGTTGACCAGAGGTGAACTGTGATAGCTGAGTTCATGTGTCAACTTGACTAGGTTATGGTATCCAATTGAGTGTTACTGTGAAGATATTTCAAGGTTTTAAATCATAAGTCAGTTGACTCCATCTTTGGCTACAATCAACAAAGGAAACTGCCGTCAGCAATTAGAGAAGTCTCATCCAATCAGTTGAAGGTCTTGAAGGAGAAACTAATGATTTCAGCAGTTAGAAAAAAAAGAATGTCTAGTTCTACTTCAGCTAGCCAGCTTCTCCTGGAAAATTCATTGAAACCTTCTTCAGAGTTACCAATTTGCAGCTTGCCCTATGGAATTCAGACTTGCCAATTCCCATGGTCATGTGAACCAATTCCTACAATAAATCTTTTAAGATTTATTCACATATATACAAATATAACTATAGATATCTAGTGATAGATGAATGGATAGATCATTATCATGTTGGTACTGTTTCTCTGGAAAACCCTAAAACACCCTCCACGATCAATCTATCAACCAATCCTGTGTACTCTAACTTGAAAGCAGAAGTAAAATTTTAAAAAATTAATAACCAGAATGGCATGGGCTCCAATCCATCGGAACAGGGGCTGGCCTGAATATCAAAACAAATGTGACCACTTCTTACCACCTCCACTGCTGCTTTCACTCCCCAGCTCAGATCCCTCCAATTGCTTCCCATTATACTTAGAATAAAATCTAAAATCCTCACCCAACTCCCTTGGGTCATTGCTTATGGCTCTGTACTGTGTTGTGCTTCCAAAATGCAGCCACTCTGGCCCTTCCATGTAGTGATTCTGGTTCCTGATTCCCAGTATTAAGACGGAACACCTGCCCACCCCCCCACCCCGACCCTGCCTTTCAGTGCTGCCCTGCAGCAGGAGTGCTCCAGCTTCAGGAGAGGCTCGCCTCCAGCGGCCTCCACTCTGGCAAGAAAAAGGTCTGGGTGGACTCCAAAGAGACAATGAAACCGCCAAGGCCAGCTCCCGTCAGCAGATTGGGAGGCTGATCAAAGGTGGGCTGGTCATCTGCAAGCCTGTGGCTGACCACTGCTGGGCTCAAGGCCAGAAGACACTGGCCGGAAGGGCAGGCACGCGGGCTTAGGCAAGCAAGAGGACTGCCAGGCGTGAATGCCCCAGGAGGGACCCGAGCCGGCGGGCGAGGCCCTGCGCGGCTGCTCCAAGACACTGTGCGCTAAGAACACGGGCTGCCGAGTGAGTCACAGCCTGTACCTGAAGGGGGGCGGGCTATGTGTTCACGAACAGGAGGATTCTCCCGGAACACATCCACAGGCTCAAGAAGCGCCTGGTTGACCAGACGGAGGCCCCCAGTCTAAGACCAAGGAGGCAGCAAGCACTGCGAGGAGCGGCTCCAGTGCAAGGAACACGAGACGCGGAAACAAAGCTCCTCCTCTCTTGTCCGTGCATAGTGGCTGCGGCAGGTATGCAGCTCAACCATTCAATAACTCAGGCCACTCCAGGAAAATCATACCACGGGCCTCAAGCCTGCGATGGAACC
>JAQZBX010036903.1:0-24002 GCA_029593785.1 Cabassous unicinctus
TTGAAACATTGCTACTAACCATGGTCAATTATTTATATTATGGTTTACATTTTGGACCATACACTTTTATAAATTTTGATGAAATTTAACATGGCCTATTTCCATCATTGCAAGATCATGTAGAACAATTCCATTGCCCACAAAATGCCCCATGTTCCATCTATTCTATTTATCCCTCCCCTTCCACTTGGAACCAAGGCAACCACTGAGCATCAATACTTGAAGAAAAAGAAGCATAGTTGCATGCAACAATATTGAGAGCTTGACTTTCTGGCCTGTCCTTCTCTATTAGGCACTGTCTATGCTCTTGTGAGAATTCTGCCCCTCTCTTTGAGAACATTGCAGGACTCCTCAAGATGGGGGTCCAACACCTTCCTCCTCATTATGTGGGTCTCCACCTACTGATTCAACACACTATGACAAGATGATCACTCACACAATCCCTAGAGGCCTGGCCCAGGATCACCCTGTCTTGCATTCCCCCCACATCCAACACCCTAAACCAGCAACCCTCTCCTGCCATATTTGCCAAAAGAATATTTCCAACATTACAGTTTCAACCACATACCTGCAAATCCCCAGAGTTCACCTGCTCAGGACCTCAACCTTTCCCCCAATTCCATGGAAAGCCTAACCCACCCTCCTCACTTACTCCCATCACAGACCTGCACCACCCATCCTAATAGCATCACTGAACCACTGTCACACCATTCCAATGCAAAACTAGATGCCTCAACCCCATCATAGACTCCATTCATATAGAAATCTGCACACAACCCTCTTTTTCCTTTTTGTGTCCTGTAAATTTATCTCCCAGACTATAGCTCTGTGAATCTGTTCAATTTGCTTAATTCATATCAGTGAGGTGATGTAATATTTGTCCTTCACTGCCTGGCTTGCTTCACTAAACGTATGGTCTTCAAGATTCACCCATGTTATCCCATGTGCTAATATTGCATTCCTTCTTACAACTGAGTAATATTCTGTTGTATGCATATACCACAATTTGTTTATCTGTTCATCTGTTGATGGACATTTGGGTTGTTTCCAACTTTTGGCAATAGTGAATAATGCTGCTATGAACATTGTTGTGCATATATTTGTTCATGAAACTGCTTTTAATTCTTCTTGGTCTATACCCAGCAGTGGAACTGCTGGATCATTTGGCAATTCTATAGTTAGCTTCCTGAGGAACTGCCAAACTGTCTTCCACAATGGCTGGACCATTGTACATTCCCTCCAGCAGTGGATGAGGGCTCCCTTTCCTCCACATCCACTCCAACACTTATAGTCCTTTGCTTTTTTAATAACCACCAGTCTAATGAGTATAAGATGTTATCTCATTGTAGTTTTGATTTGCATTTCTCTAATAGCTAGTGATATTGAGCAACTTTTCATGTGCTTTTTAGCTATTTGTATTTCTTCCTTAGAGAAGTGTCTTTTCAGGTCACTTGCCCACTTTTTAAATGGGTTGTTTGTCTTTTAATTTTGAGGTGTAGGATTTCTTTATATATGATGGATATTAGGCTCCTATCAGATATATGGTTGCTAAATATTTTATCCCATTGGGTAGGCTGCCTTTTTACTTTCGTGATAACCTCCTTTGAGGTGCAGAAGATTTAAATTTTGAGGAGATACCATTTATCTATTTTTCTTTCATTGCTAGTGCTTTGAGTGTAAAGTCCATGAAAGCATTTACTAATACAATATCTTGTAGATACTTCTCTACATTATCTTCCAAAATTGTTTTGGTCTTGGCTGATATATTTAGATCTTTGATCCATCTTGAGTTAATTTTTGCATAAGGTGTGAGATGGTGTTCCTCTGAATATCTTTTAGATATGGATATATTATTATGTTGATAAGGCTTTCTTCTGTCCCTATCTATGGAAGTATAATTAACAGGAAAGTGTACTGTATTTTGTCAAATCATTTTTCTGCATCTATAGAGATGATCACATGATTTATACTTTTCAGTCTATTTATGCAATGTACTACATTGATTGATTTTCTTATGTATGTTATCGTATGAACCATCCTTTCATACCAGGGATGAAACCCAATTAGTCATAGTGTACAATTCTTTTGATATATTGTTGAACATGACTAGCAAGTATTTTGTTGAGGGTTTTGGCATATAGGTTCATTAGAGAGATTGCTCTATAGTTTTCCTTTCTCATGGCATTTTTGGATTTGATTTGAAGGTGATGTTAGCATCATAAAATGAGTTAAGTCATGTTTCCTCCACTTCTTTTTTTTGGAAGAGTTTATGCAGGATTGGTGTTACTTCTTTCTGGAATGTTTGGTAGAATTTATCTGTGAAGCCATCTGGCCCTGGGCTTTTCTTAGCTGGGAAGTTTTTGATGACTAATTCAGTCACATTACTTGTTATTTGGCTGTTGATTTTATCAGTTTCTTCTTTTGTCAATGTAGGCTGCTTGTGTGTTTCTAGGTATTTTTCCATTTCCTCTAAATGATCTGTCTTGTTGGCATACAATTTTTCAAAGTATTCACTTATGACACGTCTTACTTCTGTGGGATCAATGGTTATATCCCCTCCCTCATATCTTATTTTATGTATATGCATGCACCTACTCTTTCTTTTTTTTGTTAGTCTAGTTAAGGGTTTGTCAATTTTATTAATTTTCTCAAAGAACTAGCTTTTGGGCTTGATTATTTTTTCTAATGCTTTCTTAATTTCAATTTAATTTAGCTCTGCTCTAATCTTTGTTATTTCCTTCTTTCTATTTCCTTTGGGTGTGTTTCGTTGTTCTTTTTCTAATGCCTCCAGGTGTGCTCTTATGCCTTTGAGTTTAGCTCTCCATTCTTAATTAATATAGGCATTTATGGTTATGAATTTCCCTCTCAGTACAGCTTTTGCTGCATCCCATGGGTTTTAGTATAGTGTGTTGTCATTTTCATGTATTTCAAGGTAATTACTGATTTCTTTTGCAATTTCCTTCTTGGCTTATTAATTATCTAAGAGTGTGTTGTATAACTTTCATATCTTTGGCCTAATCTGTTTCTCTGCCCCTTACTGATTTCCAGTTTCATTCCATTGTGGTCAGAAAAATTACTTCGTATAATTTCAATTGTTCTGAATTAATTTAGAGTTGTTGTGCGGCCTAACATGTTGTCTATCCTGGAGGATGATCAATGTGCACTTGAGAAGAATGTATATCTCAGTTTATTTGGGTGTAATGTCCTGCATATGTATATTAGATCCAGATTCTCTAATGTATTATTCAAAGTCTTTGTTTCTTTATTGGTTCTCTGTAAAGATGTTCTGTCCAATGCTTATAATGGTGTGTTAAAGTCCCCCATTATAATTGGAGAGTAATCTATTTCTCCACTTGGTTTTTTCAATGTTTGCCTAATATATTTTGAGTCATTGTGGTTTGGTCCATAAAGGTTTATGGTGGTTCTTTCTTCTTGATAGATTACCTCTTCTTTTAATATATAGTGTCAGTCTTTGTCTCTTACAAGAGTTTTGCATTTAAAGTCTATTTTGCCAAATATCAGTATAGGTACTACCGAACATTTTTTGGTTACTCTTTGCATGTAAAATAGTTTCCAACCATTCATTTTCAGCCTCCTTGCATACCTCGGTCTAAGGTGAGGTTCTTGCATACAGCATATAGATTAATCGTATTTCCTTATCCATTCTGCTAATTTGTGTCTCTTGATTGGAGAGTTTAATCCATTAACATTCAATGGTATTATTGTTAGGAAATTATTTACATTAGTCATATTATTTTTAGTTTTATGCATGCCATATTATGTTTCTATTTCTCTTTTTATCTTTTTTCTTATTCTTACACTCTCTTTTAACTCTTTCCATTTCCTTTTTCTTTTTCCCTTCAAACCTCAGAACTCCCTTTAGTATTTCCTGAAGTGCAGTTTTCTTATTGACAAATGCTCTTAATTTCTGTTTATCTGTGAATATTTTGAACTCTCCGTCACTTTTGAATTCTAGCTTTGCTAGATTGAGAATTACTGCCTTGAAGAATTGTTTTTTTTCTTCTTTTGTCAAAACGCTGCTTTATTGCCTCCATAGTTCCAAATAAGAAGTCAGCACTTAATCTTGTTCTTCCCTTGTATGTGATGGATTTCTTTTCTCTTTCTGCTTTCAGTATTCTCACTTTGTCTTGAGATTGCACACTTTGACCAGTATATATCTTGGGGTAGGCCTGTTGGGATTAATATTGTTTGAGGTGTGCTGTGCTTGCTGAACATGTACATTCATGTCCTTCAATAGAGTTGGAAAAATTTCAGCCATTATTTCCTCCAACACTCCTTCTGCCCCCTTTCCCTCTCTTCTTCTTCTGAGATGCCTATCGTGTGTATGTTTGTTTGTTTCATGTTGTCATTCAAGTCCCTTAGTCCCTGCTGGATTTTTTTCTATTTTTTTATCTATCTGTTCTACTATCTGTCTGATTTCTGATGTACTGTCTTCCACATCACTAATTCTTTCTTCTGCCTTTTCAAATCTGCTGCTATGTGCTTCCAGTGTAGTTCTGATTTCTTGTATTTTGTGATTCATCACCATCATATCCGTTAACTTTTTGGTATGTTTACAATTATTTCGTATGTTCTCCCAGCGTCTTCTTAATATCCTAAATCTCTTCCTTCAGTTCTTTAAAATTGATTCCTGATATTTATTTGGGCATCTCTGATTAGTTGTTCCATTTTCTTCATGTCCTCCTGTTTTCTAGTTTTTTTTTCATTTAACTGAACCATGTCTTTCTATTTCTTAGTATGGCTTGTAATTTTTTGTTGATGTCTACACATCTGTTTATCTTGATGGGTTTATTTGGTTGGTTAGCTTTTCTTTCTACTTTAAGGTTTTACTTTGTTGTTGCTTTTGTCTGTGTGGTAAGTTTTCAGTTTGACATTTCATTCTTCTTATTCTTTTTCTTTGTTTTTCTCTATGTTCCCTTTTGGGAAAAAAAAAGAATTAATACAAGAAAAAAGGAGAGAAATGAGGGGAAAAAAGAATAATAATAATAATAATAAAACAGGTAGAAGAGGAATCATACAAGACCAAAGAAAATAAATAATTAAAATGTGTAAATAATCATAAGAAATACAGGGGAATAATAATTAAAAATGGAATAGAAAAAAATGAAATGAGGAACAAAAGAGAAAAAAATATGTAGAATGAATTAAGAAGCCTGAATGATGACCAGAGGAAAAGAAAAATAAAAAAAATAAATAGTAAAAAAAGAAAATGGAGAAATAAAGATAAATAAATAGAGAGAAAATAATGAAGTCCAAACAAAAAGAGATGGAATGAAAGAAAAACAAAAGAAAACAAAAGATAGAAAAGGGAAGGAAAGAAAAGAAATAATATAGGTATAAAAATTGTTAAAAGAGGAAAGAAAGGAGAAACAAAGAAATGGGAAACAAAACAAACAAGAAACAAAAGAGCAGTCACTAAAAGAAAAAAATAATGAAAAAACAGCCATCCTCCTAAAAAAAGAAAACAACCAAACTACAACAACAACAAAAAACATTGGTCCAAGTAAACCTAAAACTGAAAGAATGTATATATGATCTTCTCATAAGGTATTAACTGGATGCCTGGTAACCCAGACTGCAGAATTAAACCAGGGGCTTCATATATGCAAGATGGGAATTCCTCCACTGAGCCAAATTGTCTCCTTGAGTTGTTTTGGCTTCAGATAGATATCTGTCCCCTTTCCCTCAGGTGTTGAAGGCTACAGTTTGCTACATTCCTGCTATTTTTGCATCTGTCCCACCCCCTCTCTAATCTAGTTCCTTTCTCTCCACTGGTGACTGGGCAGGATAGCGTACCTGAGCAGATTACCCTCCCCTATCCCTGTCAGGTCAGGGTCCCTTCGAGAGATTGAAAGTGAGCTCAGCTGACCAAATTCACCACAAAAAAATCCACTCTTCACCCTCTGTCAGACCCCTCTTCTTACCTGAAAGAACCATCATCTCAATCTTTAAATGTCTGCCACAGCTTTCTAGATTGACTCCCTGTTTTCTTCCTTATCCACCTTGAGTCTATCTCAATGAAGAGACCAGAGTGATGCTGTTAAAATGTAGGATCTATCATGTCACATTTCTTCAAAAAACCTACAAGGATTCCCATCACATTAAGTGTGAAAATCAATATTTTTACTGGAGCCTACAGGTCCACCATGATCTTGCTACTATTTCTTACTTATGTGAACTCATTCTTTATCTTTTTTACTATCATGCTCATTTTGGAGTGGCCACACTGACCTCCTCACTCTTCCCTATCACATTAGGTCTGATGCCTGGAATATTTGTACTTTTCTTTCATCCTGAACTTCCTTTTCCCAAGAAAACTGCATGGGTCTTTTCTCATGCTCTTTCTCTTAAGACCATCCTTCACAACCTATTTAAATATTTACCTGCTCCATCCCTCATCATTATTGCATTTGTTTTCCATAAGAGTTATCCAGGTCTAACATTCTAACATTCTATATATTTTTCTTATGCATTTTCTTTCATTTCTGTTTTCCTCCATATTGAAAGCCTTCAGTTCACAAGATTTTTGCCAATTATGTTCAATTCTATATAAACAACACCTAATAGAGTGCATTAATAAGTGTACTGAATACATAACTATTACAGGTGATGATATTGGGGCACAGAGAAGTTTTCTAGATTGTTCATAGTCAGTCAACAGGGTAAAGGACAAGCTCAAATTTGAACCTAGGCAGACTGACTTTAGAGCTCACATTCTTTATCACTACTTCATCAAGTGATATTTATCTAAAACAATATGCCACTATTATCAGAGTTGAAAAGATATATTACCTTATATTATTATATTAAAAAGTGTTAACAAATAGATTTTGAGGAGGCTATGTTGCTGGCAGATATCACTGGAACTGCTAAGAGAAGACTGTAATTTTTAAGATAGCTGCAAAATGTTCACAAACATTAATGTATAGTCTTATTTACATAAAGAAAGAACTTTGTAAAGGAAAGAGTGATTTACCTGGTGGTGTGATTGGGCTGGGGAGATAACTTGTATTGTTTAGGTGCAGATTGCCTGGTGTAAGAAAGGACTTCAGAAGTAGACTGGCTTAACATAAGGGTAAGTATAATCATTCAGCACTGGGTATAACAGTGCAGATTTTAGATGCCTAGGCTTTGTTGGTGGCTCTTTTCTTTGAGTTAAGCTTGAAACCCAAGTTTCTTCTATGTTATTGGTCTACTATGTACTAAGATGTTGTCGTCTTCTGGATGGTTGAAGTCGTTTCACACAATATTTTGTACACCTGGAAGTCTGAGGGAAAGGTGATATTTTAACATTTTGAAAACAGTTTCAGATTTTTTCATTTGGAAGGTTTTTAGGAAAAATTTAATTTCTTTAATAAACATATTACTAATAGAGTAACAAATTTTTTCTGATGTGAGCTTTTATGAAACAGTACATATCCTCTAAATTATCAGAGTTAACAACTATAACTTGTTTATAACATTTTCTTACTATCATTTTAATATTTGTTTGTGACTATAGTGATACCCTTGCTTAACCCCTTATCTTTGTAAATTTTTCTCCTGTTTTAGAGGTTTAGCTGGGGAATATTATATGCATGTTTAATTTATAACATGCTGCCTAATATAAAATATCACATAACTTAAAAACATTAAAAGTGTAAGATAGTAGACATTCAATTCTTGTTTCCCATTTTGCTATTTTTCTTATATAAATTTTACTTTTATAAGTGGTTCAAACCCAATAATTCATCAATCTGGTTTTGTTTTATGCAAATATTTTTAAAGCCATCAAAATTTTACAGGTCAAATTTACCTTCATTTTTACATTTTTGGCATCGTTTATATCTATGTTTAGAAACAACTCTCCTTCTGTTATCATATTCCTTCCTGGATAATTCTTAAAATACAGGGTTGTTAGAAAGAATATTTTTTGAATTTGTTAATTTTACTAAAATATCTTTTTATATTCTTAAATTTGAAAGTTGTTTTCAGTTGATATTGAATTCTGTGAAATATTTTTATCTTTCAGTACTTTAAATATATGTTTTCCATTATCTTCCTGTTTTTATCATTCTAGATGGCACATCATTTATAAAAGTTATGTTTTTTCTTCTGTATGTGATACGCATTTTCCTCTGACTGACTTTGTAATTTTATGCATATGTTTACTTTTTCAGCAGTCAGTCTTATGAATTTCAGTGTGTTTTATGTTCAGTTAATTTGCTTTATGGATTTATCCTTCCTGGGTGCTTGATGACATTTGTAGCCCTAAGCTGTGATGAATTTGTGTATTTTTGGAAAAGTCTTGTCCACTATTTCCTTAAATATCTCTTGTGGTTGATTCCCTCTCTATTCTTATCACTGAACTCTAATTGCATGTAAATTACACTGCCTTATATAGCTCTACAACTCTTGGGTAATTTCTTCCCATTCTGTTTTTCTTTAAATGACTTTCTTTTTCTTCAATTCCTATTGGCTTATCTTCAAGTTTACTCATTCTTTTGTCAGTTGTACTGAATCTACTGATGAACTCTGTAAAAGTAATTCTTCAATTCTGATATCGTGTTTGTCTCTGTGTGTTTTTAAAAATTTTATTTCTAGGCTTTCATTGAATACTATCTTATAGTATCCATCCTCTGATGAAATTTTCCATATATCTACATGTTGTTTATACTCTCAATTAGATATTTTAAGCTAATAATTGTAAATGATCTTTATTCAAAGACCACTAGGAACACATGTGGTTCAATAATTTGGCTTTATTTCTTAATGCAGTGAAGAAGAACATATGCCATGAGGAAATATGCAGGTTCTAAGTAAGAGGGTGTTAGAAAGGACCTATGTTAGGATTTAGGTTTTGTCTGGATAATTAGGGGGAGGATATAAGGAAACATAAGCATGTTATAGATTGAATGCTCTCAGAAAGAAGGAAGGAATTCTAGGATTAAGTATCTCAATAAATCTTTTCTATTGTGAAGACTACAGTAAGAATAAATCTGTAGTTGGCAAAGTAATAACAGACTGAAAGATTTGCCAAATCTAGTGAAAACAATTCTCCCTTACTTAAAGTATTCTTTTCTCCCTTATTTCTACAATTGACTTAAAGAAGACCATGATTACCTCATAAGGTATGATCAACAGGCCTGATAATCAGTTGACACAAGGAAAAGAACATTTTGTGCTTTCATTCTATGTATTCAGTGCTTAAAAGCAGGGACTCTGCAGTCAGGAAACTCAGTTTTGAATGCTGTCACTGGTATGTGCTATGCAGTTTTGGCAAATTACTGAAAATATATATCCCTCTGTTTTCCCATAAGTTATTTATGATGATAAGTAACAATAGGCTTCTGTCATGGAATTGATGTATGGATAAATGAGTTAGTATACATACAACATTCAAATATTGTTCAGCAACAAAAAGTACTAACAAATTGCTATTAATAATTACTCATTTCTTTACTAACCATTCATTATATACTGAATAGACAGTATTTTCCAGAAACTACATTATTTAGGATACAAATGTGTGGATAGACAAAAACTTTATTCAAGTTAAAGTGTCAGTTTAGTGGTGGATCTAGATTGTATTCAAGCTTTCATATCAAAATGATATTTATTGTATTGAGTAAATAAATGTTGTGAGTAAATAAATTATAAGTGTTTTAAGTGATAAAAAAAAAAGAGTAGTCCAATGAGGGCAATGGAAATCTAAGAATTAGTACTTGTTGGAAAGATAATTGAGTTGAGCTATGAACACTGAAAAGTTATTATCCTGAGATTTTAAAGTACCATTTTACATATTGACTTAATGAATAGAAAATCATGGATATTTTCTATTCTCAACATGTTGTTTCTACTTTACTAAGAGACCATGGTGATAGTGTGGTTTTCATAAAGATTAATTAACATGATATCAATTTGAAAATTTGTGGACTGAATTATTTGTCAGATCTTAATATGCAAAAGTGAATGCACCCTGAGATTCTAGTGCTAATCTCTTTCCTTATCATATGTATTAGTCAGCCAAAGGGTGCTAATGTGAAATACCAAAAATAGGTTGGTCTTTATAAAGAGTTTTTATTGGGGGTAGAAGTCCACAGATACCAGGCCATAAAGTGTTAAGTTTCTTCTCTCACCAAAATCCATTGCCACATGTTACAGCAAGACAGCTGCCGATGTTTGCCAGCATTCAGGCTTCTTGGGTTCCTCTCTTCCCGGGACTATTCTCTCTGGGCTTAGCTCCTCTGGTTCCTCCACAAGGTCAGCTGTAGACTATCAGGCAAATGGCTCAGTTCTCTTCTCCTGGATCCTTCTTTCCAACATCAAAGCTGCTTCTCAAAAACCGCTTCAACTCTGTTCTTGCCATCCCTTTTATGTTCGATTCACCACCCACCAAGTGGTGGGACTCAACGCCCTACCTACGTGCCACAGTCAACACCTTAATCATAACTTAAACATGCCCAGATTAACAGATCAGTTTACAACAATGCTCCAATTATATTTTTGGAATTCATAATTACATCAAATTCCCAAATGGCTATATTCCACCCCTGAATTCTAAAAATGCATTACAATAGTATAAAAAACTTAAATCAGTAACAATGCAAGTACAAAATCATATCATAATCATTTTAAAGAAATACAGTTCCTTTTCAGGCAAAATCTCACCTGCTGTAGACCTCTGAAACTTACAAAACCATTTAACTGCTTCCAATACACAAATGGAAAGACAAAGGATAAACATTTTCATTATCATAAGGAAAACTGGCATGTTAAACATGAGTCATGGATTCTCTACAGTTCAGTAAACCTGAAGGGCATCCTCCATTCAATTTCAAAGTCTGAGAGTCATTCTTAAGAAGATGGTTTCTTCTCCTTGTGGCCACATGGAGACCCACCCTTTCCAAAGGCTTGCCCAATGGCCACTTTCTTGGTTCTGCCCTCTTCAAGCATCAGGGTGTCGACCAATCTCCAGACCTCATCCTCCAAGGGTGTTGGGGTGATTGCCACACCTTACCCAAATTTTGGGTTAGAGTCTTAGTCCCCCCAGTACAGTGAGGTGAAGACGACATTCCCCCTAACTTTTAGCATACAGGTTCAACCCTCTCAGAGCAACGAGTTGACCACCTGGCCTTCCCTAACACTTGGCATGCAGGTTCAACCCTCTCAGATCAATGGGTTGACCACCTGGCTTTCTCTAATCCATGGGGGACAGGTACACCCCTCTCAGACCTATGGGGTGTTGATCTTAAGCACCCTAATCTTTGAGGAATGTGCTCTACCCTCCCTGCACCCTGGGATGACAAAACTCTCCCAGAACATTGGGTGGGGACATCCACTTTCTTCAACTGCTGGGGTTAACTCACCCTCTCTGTACACATGGGTGGGGCTCCTCTCTTGACCCAAGGAGATGTCTTAAGTCCAGATCTCTGCTTCCACGGTTTTCTTCTTAAAGCTGAATCTCCTTCAATCACTCCTTTCCATGTTCTTTTTGTCCAACCTGACAGTGGTTTTGTTCATACACCTCTCTCAAAAACTTTGTTGGTTTAGCATGCGGGAAGCAGGGGTCTAATCCATCAGACAGTAAGACTTTCCATTAGTCTTTCTGAGATAACTGCATCTTCAATTCTGAGTTACAGGTTCCAAGTTTAGTAAAGTCTTCAAATAGGGCATTTTCATCTTGGAATTTAATTTCCAGAAACTTGGAAGTTCCGGAATCAGTTTCTCTTTTCTTTGTGTCCAAAAGTTCAGTCTTTAGTGTATTTCACTCATATAGTATTTTGCAATAAGCTGCAAGGAGAAGCCAAGCCACATTCTCCGAGTTTAGCTTGGAAAGTTCTTCAGCTAAATGTTCCAGTTCGCCGTTTTCAAATTCTGTCTTTCATATAACACCAGGAGTTAACTTGCTAAGGTTGCCACAACTTTAAAACATAGATTGCCTTTCCTCCAGTGTCTAATAAAAGCTTCATCATTTAATTCTAAGGCATTATAGAAAGTCTCTTTAGCATCCATATTACTATCAATGGTCTCTTCACAGTGATCTAGGCCTTTTCCATCAAACATTTCACAATTCCTCCAAAAAATACCCCTTACCCATTTATAAAACCTTTCCAACATTTTGGTAATTACAAAAGCACTACCTCACTCCCGGTACCAAATTTTGTATTAGTCAGCCAAAGTGGTGCTAATGTGAAATACCACAAATGGGTTGGTCTTTATAAAGGGTTTTTATTTGGGGTAGAAGTACACGGATACCAGGCCATAAAGCATTAAGTTTCTTCTCTCACCAAAGTCCATTGCCACATGTTACAGCAAGACAGCTGCCGAAATTTGCCAGGGTTCAGGCTTCTTGGGTTCCTCTTTTCCTAGGACTTTTCTCTCTGGGCTTAGCTCCTCTGGTTCCTCAACAAGTTCAGCTGTAGACTATCAGGCAAACAGCTCAGATCTCTTCTCCTGGGGCCTTCTTTCCAACATCAAAATTGCTTCTCAAAAACCACTTCCACTCTGTTTTTGCCATGCCTTTTATATTTGATTCACCACCCACCAAGGGGTGGGGCTCAATGCCCTACTGATGTGTCCCAATCAATACCCTAATCATAACTTAATCATACCCAGATTAACAGATCAGTTTACAAGCATGGTCCAATTATATTTTTGGAATTCATAATTATATCAAATTCCCAAATGGCTATATCATAGAAATATTATTTTTACTAATTTGAAAGATTAATTCAACAGATAATTTTGGTTAAAACCATGACTAAAATTTTTTTTGATGATTTGAAAACATGATTTGAATGGAAGAAGCCATAAAATAAATTTGGAAAGAATATTTTTTAGATGGCTGAGTATTTAGAAACACTTCTGCAGTAGTTTACTACTTTATTACAAAAAAAAAATTCACCTTAAAAAAACGTAATAAAGAAAATAAATTTTTAGATGCTGTATTTTCAAATTTTAATTTTTTATAAGACAATATGACATTCACATTATGCACAGTGTTTTGTCTCTGAAAATTTGTTTTTTTTTTTTTCCCCAAGGGACTTTAGAATATATATTTAAACCACACTCTTATGCCAAACATGGTTTGTTTGTTTTTTGCAAGACTGATTACAAACTAAGGTTATGAAATTTATTGGATTGGGTAATTCAGACCAAAATGTTTCTTTGTTTACCTTGTTTTCATGGGATTGTTATAGTGGACACATAGGAAAATCATCCCTGCTGGGGAAAGTGTGAATTTTATTTAAAAAAATGCAAATTTCTACTCCTAATGTCCTCCAAATTAAACAATTTTAGAACAAAAATAAACAAAGCAGAATAAAGAAGACAGAAGTAGGAATGATGACAAATGAAAGTTCATTAATAAAAAATACAAGATAATGGCAGAGTTTAGAAATGAGTAAGAAACTTCATTAAAGGAATTCCTAAATTAGTCTAGATAACTTTTCATTAATTGGCCCATCTGTAAATAGCATCAAAATGAAACTTATCCTTTCAACTATATTTTGTTTTACAAAAACATCAATTATACACTCAGTAAATATTACCATATCATTTCAACTTAATTTAAGCAGTTTCAGAATGGATCTAAAAAAAATTTCTGTAATTGCACAGATAGAAGTAAATAAAATGATAAATATTTATTGCGTTGAACCAAAGGATGCAAAAAGCATGTCCAGAGGGATGGATGGTCCTGAGAAGATAAGGGCCCATTTAGTAAGTAAGCAAACATTAGGGTCCTTCACTGGGATTCCAGAATGGGGAAATACTTCATAAAGTGTGCTGACGATTTACCAAAACCATGTGAGTTTATATCAAGCTGTCATTACCTAAGAACTCTTCCTATAATTATAGTAAGTGAAAATCAAATTGCACAAAAACTAACAAAATCAATATAAGTTAATCAAGGAATATTTAATATGGATAAGTTTGAATGTTATTATGTGTATATATAAAAACTAAATTAACTATAAATATAAAACCTTGCATTGGAAGACACATTAATGCTTTCCTTGGAAATATTCTAAGATATACACGCACTACTAACTAAAAATCATGCAATTTCTTCTTTAGTTTCTGATCATAGAGATGTAGATTGGTATCTAACATTCGGTTCAGTTTTACTTAATGATAAACTTGTACTTTACTTATAAACCAATCTCTCAAACAATCTTTTCATTGCCTCTTTAACATCTTTGTTCCTCATACTGTAGATTATGGGATTCAGCATGGGAATCACAACAGTGTAAAATATAGACACGATCATATCATGATCCAACGAATAGTTGGAACGTGGCCTCACATACATAAAGAGGATAGCCCCATGGTAAATTGACACTCCAGTTAGGTGAGAGCCACAGGTGGAAAAGGCTTTCTGCCTCCCTTCAAAAGAAAGCATCCTCAGAATGGCCAGCAGAACGAAAGCTTAGGAGATCAAGACAACCAGAATAGTCATTATGTCAATAAAGCCCACAACGTAGAACAGTATAAGCGGATTGATGTGAGTGTCAGAACAAGAAATAGTGAGGAGTGGAGGGATGTCACAAAACATATGTCTAATATCATTGGATGCACAGAAGGAAAGGCTAAAAGTGGCCACAGTGTGTAAAGTACCATCCAAAAAGCCAGCAATATAAGAAGCAATGATATGGACCATATTCAAAAATATTTACTGAAGAGGTTAGGGACAAAACAGGAATTAGGAAGACAGGGAGAAGCACAATGAAGGGAAATGAAATTTTGGAAGCAAATTTTGAAAAATGTGTCAATAAAAAGTTTACTAAAGGAATTCATTACTTAATACATCTTGATGAGCACACATTGGAGAAATTTCAGCAGTATTACAACTTTAACCTTCACTTCACTGGCATGACTGAGAAGGGACAATTGAGAGCAATAGAGTGTGCTTCTATTTAGTATGTTTTCCATTGTCCGATTTAGCAACTATTGACAGTGTGAGAATGAAAAAGTAATTGAATTTTTGCAAACCAAAGAATAACTAATAATGACCAAAATTTGCAGGCTTGTGCTATTAAAATTCATGAACATGGTGTCATTGCAGAGTGATTATTTGAGATGCATTGAAATATATGTAATAAAATAATTTTGCATATAGGTATTAAATATGTGTATTAAAATCAATTATTTTTATCACAACATTAAGAAAAGAATGGCCTTAAACCAGAGGCTCAGAGTTTTATATATATATATAAAACACATATATATATGTGCTTTAAGTTTTATATATATATACACGCATATATATGTGGCAGTAAATATATATATTAAATTTCATTCTATTGAGAATAAAGCCAGCAAATACCAATATTCTATGCATTAAGGAACCAAAATGCTTCACCCTCTTCACTACATTCTGGTAATGGACATGTGAATGAAATAACAGTATGTTTAACTTAAATTCTCCTGTTACTCTTGACAATATAATTTTCTGAAAATTCTTCATTGCTTATCTTTACTGAAAGACCTAGAAATTGGTTTCCAAATTAAGGTATACTTTTTGGCAAGTATTGTCTCACTAGAGAAACTCTACATCACTCCATGGATCTGGAAACATGTTTCCTATAGTATAGAGTTTAGCCATTTCATCCAATCTGCTCTGCAAACATATTCCTGTAAACTAATATTTCAGGACTATTAAACTGGTTCTGTATATGTGTAGCTTATTACACTTTAATAGGAGATAGGGGCTATAAAAACTAAGGAACATGAATTTAAATGAAATGTGATCAATTGGAAAGACTCAAATAAAATTATTTCATCAATTCTCATACAGTCTGAAATGAAAATTTAACAGACGTCCATGAGAACAGTTTCACAAACATTAAACTTGAGAAGAAGAAAATTTGTGATAGTAGTTACTACATATTATTATTCCTATTAGGAATTTTGTGGATATAATTTTGTATAATCTATATAGCAATCTATTTAGTGTCCTTGTAAACATGAGAAAATGCATGCCAAGCTCAATGTACAATTTACCAAGGTCCCACAGTTAGTTAGCAGAGCCAGAATTCAAGCTCAAATTTACACACACTAAGCCACTGCACTTTATAAGCAATCCAATTTTGGCATTCAAAATTCCGGGGTCATTATTTCCCAGAAACAATACAGACTACACCATCACAAATTTGAACTCTTTTTACAAAGTTGTACAGCTTAAAAGACAATGAAATTTTTAAATAATAATAATAAAGTGACTTCTAGATCAATTAGCTAAAAAATGAATTATGCTTAAAACTCATTTATAAACCTGTTAGAAAATAAAATTCATACCAAAGTGGCACACACCGAATAGATGGACGAAAGTTAATGTTATTTCTTTAATAGTTTTCTTCACAGTTAAAAATAGTCTTATTTCTACCTCCCCTATGCTATAATGTTCCATCAAGAAAATTAAATCAAATTTCTGATTTGCAGTTCTATTGACTTAAACATGTAAAGAGACCTTCCTATTTTCCCAACTATGTTCCCTAGAAGGCATATTGTTAAATTTTATTAAAACTCTGACTAAATTAGAACACTTCATTTCAAATTTAAATGTTAATGCTTTTACTCTAGTTTGAGATTCAGGGTTATAGCTCTAAAATATTGAGTAATATTTACACAGTTTAATAACCCCTTCTTGAATTCCACAGGGCTTTTGCAAGGAGAAAACACAACTCTCTTTTCCAACAGAAATGCAACAGGATGACATATTTTCCCTGTAATATTCAATGAACTTTTCTGGAAAAACAAACTACATGATAAAGTTGACTTCATATAGGTACTTTGGCTTTTAATAAAAAAATGATTGCTCCAAGGAAAAAACATGTTACAATTTGAAAAGTAATAAAATAAATATGTTCTCCTACATAATCCTAGGCCTAATATATATTAACTATGTGCTATTTGGTTAATAATATAACTTCCCTGAAAATCAGTTTCCTCTTCCTGTAAATTTAATCCTTTTACTTCATCAAAAATTCAATAAAAATTATATAATAAAATAATGAGAGTATAACATGAAACAGTGTATAATAGTTTAATAAAAATTCATATGCTTCTTATTTAAATTTTAATGTGATACATTTAAAAGTGGCATGAGATATAATTTATACTCATTGAGAATCTCACAGAGAGGATATATTTATGAATGAGAAATATTAACAGAAAAGTTTGCATAGTAGATAGATAATTGTAATATACTATGTGACAGGGCATTAGAATATTAGAATTCAAGTTGAGTTAAAGACCACATATTCAAAGTTTTTTATGGTCTTTCCTTATCTGGGAGAATCTCATATATTAAACTATGGACTACTATTTGGCTATATACCTAATAAATTCTTTGAGTTTTAATTTTGAAAAATATATGGATGCCTAGGTGATTATAACAGTGGATTGATAATATTGTTCATGGAATGTCAATAAAAAGAAAATATAAGAAAATATAAAGACATATGATATTAGTAGGGAGTCATTTAGGAAAAAAATGGTTTATTAATTAAAGGTAATCAAAAATTGATCTATCATATTCATTGCAAACCAATTAAAATGTAAGCAAACCATTTTTTTTGCAGAAGTAGACAAGCTGATTTTGTAATCTATATGCAAAAGCAAAGGAATAAGATAATCACAACAATTTTGAAAAAGAAGAATAAATTTAGAGGACTCCTGCTAACTGATTCTTTAACCAGTTATCTGAAAAAAGAGATCACAAAGATTCGTACATATAAGGTGAAGATTAATGCCACCATCAAGGGCTTTAAGGAAGCATGGGTGGTAATTCCATCACATTACTATTCTACAGTCCTGTTTGCCCTGTGCACAGAATGGATGGGTCTTAGAGGATGACAAGGGAGTATCATAAACTAAACCAGGTGATTACTATAATTGCAGATGCTTTTTCAGATACAGTATCATTGTTTGTAAAAAGTGACACATACCCAGGTACTTGGTATGAAGTTATTGATTTGGAAAATACTTTTCCCCTCAATATATGTTGGATTGCTTTCAGCTGGGAAGACCAGCAAACTGCCTTCATTGTCCTTCATCATGGGTATAGCCAATTTTCAGCCTTATGTTATAATCTAGTCTGCAGGTACATTGATCAAATTGCCCTTCAAAAACCCATCACTCCTGACCATTAAATAGAAGATATTATGCTGATTGGAACGAGTGACCCAAAAGAACAACTGCTTAAATGTATTTGTAGGACATTTGCATGTCAGTGGGTGGGTAATACATTCAAAAAATATCAGGGGTCTTCCACATGCATGAAATTTATAGGCACCCAGTGGAATGGTCAATGTCAGGATATCTCTTTTTTGGTTATGGCTAATCTGTTTCATCTGCCCAGTCCTAAAAACTACAAAGAGGCAAAATATCTAGCTGACCTGTAAGCAGTTTGGAGCAATTTAGAGTCATTTGGGCGTGCTACTCTGAGCATTTATTGAAAAACCCAAAATGCTGTTACTTTGAGTGGGGACTAGAATAAGAGCAGACTCTACAACAGGTCCAAACTGTCAAACACTTGTTTTGTCACTTGGTCCATGATATTCCAACATATCCAATGGTGCTTGAAGTGTCAGCTGCATTCACAGATGCTGTTAGGAGCATTTTTCAGGGCTCTAAGTGAGACTCATTAGTGTAGACATGTAGGGTATTGGGGCGAATCTTGTCATCCATTGCAGGTAATTACTGTCCATTTGAGAAACAGCTCTTTGCCTATTACTGGGCCTTAGTAGAGACTGAATGATTAACCATGGGCCCCCTAATTGCCATAAGAAATAATTCACACATCTTAAAATGCCTGACTCACTAAGCCATTAATTTGGGCACGCGCTGCCGCACTCCATCGTCAAGATCAGGCTCTAGTAGGCCCTGAATGTACAATAAGTTACTGAAGCAGTGGCTCAAAGGTTATGACAGTTTGAAGTTCATTTCTGAATACCGGTATATTATGTTCTTGGAAATAATACATTCCTGTGGTGTTTGTGTGGGGAAGGCCTTGATTGAATTTCTTTCAGTTAAAGGACCATTGATAAGATCCCTTTTAATTAGATAGATTTAGGGCTTTTGATTGCACTGTCAGTGAGGCATTACCCAGGTTAGGTCTTCCCCCTCTTGATGGTGTCTTATATAAACTGAGAACTGCAAGCAGGAACAGAGAGAAAAAGAAAGGTGCCATTTTTACCTTGCTCTACAAACAAGGACTCCAGGATCAGTGAAAGCTGAGAGAGAGGTTAAGATAAACTCAAAGAGGCTGAGAGAGAGGTAGGAGGCTGGATACAGCAATTCACAGGGGCATGGAAAGATGTCCCCAAGAGGCTTGGCCCACAGAGAAGCTACAGATGAATAGAGAGCTCTGCCACTACCAGCCTGTACTAATAGGGACAGAAAGGGGATAGAGTGAAGGAAAAATTACTTCAAATGTCAGGACAACTGAAGTAGAGGTCTGGACTGAAGACGTATTTTTGGACCCACAGAGGGAACCCACTCATGTTTGCAGATATTGTGTCTTTTCTTATATTTATAGGCCCTTTATATTTTCTGGTCTACCTTATGAACTCTTCTTGCCTTGTATTCATTTATGTACATTTTTAACATTTAGAAAATTATGCTTTTGATTTTTGTTCACAATGATGATAAAAAGATTTTTCTAATTTTTCAGACAGTAGTAAGTACAGGCATTGCTTATGTTTTAATTAAATTTATTCTACCCTGTAATCTTATAATATATTCTAGAAAATATGTATGATGCTATTAAATAAATATAATATGAGTTTTGAGGAATGTGAAAACACTAGACTCTTTATATTGCCCATTTATTTGACCTACTTATATAACTGTATAACATATTTTATCTAAGATGTGGTCTGAAATATTTTATGACAAAATCCTTTTCTTCATGGTGGCATGTCAAAATCTACGTATTGTAAAGGTTTAACTACTTAAAAATGATAATGGAAATAAGACTGGAATAAGGCATCACAAAATACAAACATTAGTTTTTGTTTGCAAAAAATTGATCTTATATGATAACAGTAAAAAAATTATATTCACTGAGCAGCTACTGAATTCTAGACAATATTTAAAAAGATTTAGGTAACAATAGACTCCTGTCTTGGAGTTGTTATACAGATAAAATGGTTTAGTATACATAATACGTTTATATATTGTCGGGTAACAAGCTGCATAAAAGTGCTAACCATTGCTACTAATTATTACTTATTTCTTCACTCACCATTCATTATATACTAAATAAACAATATGTTCCAGGAACTACATAATGTCCTGGGGATTCCAATGTGTGGACAGACAAAACCATGCCTTTATTCAAGTTTCAGTGTCAGTGAAGTAGTAGGTGTATAGTGTAATCAAATTTTGATACCAACAATTATTACATGATGACTAAAGTGATAAATAAGAGAGGTCCAATATGAGCAAAGTAAGTCTAAGAATTCTTTGTTATTGAAAAGATAATTGAGAGGAACTATGAAGACTAAAAAGTTATTGAGATTTTAAAATGCAATCTTACCATATTGATTTCATGAATAGAAACTCATGGATGTTGTTTATTCCCAACATTTTGTTTCTACTTTACTAGGAGAATAATGTGACACTGAAATTGTCATGTAGATTATTTTGATATCAATTTGTCTAATTTGTGGAATAAATTCTTTGTAGGAAAAATTATTTTTGTTAATTTGTAAAAGTAATCTATAACTTTGTTTAAAACCTTGACTAAAACTTCCTTTTTTTTTTATAATTAGAAAATATGAATTGAATGTAAGAAGCCATAAAAGGATCCTGGGATGCATATTTTTTAAGAGATGTGTACGTAGAAACACATTTGAAGTAGTCCACTACTATATTACAGAAAAATAACCTTAAAATATCATAAGAAAGAAAATAAATTTTAACATGCTGTGTTTTCAAATATGTTAAATTTTTATACAACAACATAGTATCCACATTATGCACAGTGTTTGTGTCTGAAAATTTGTTTTTTTTTCAAGAGGACTTTTTAAAAAAAATTTTTTTTAAAGATACTTAGATTATATAAATGCTACACAAAAAAATACAGGAATTCCTGTATGGCCCAGTCCCCACACCTCCCACACTCTCCCACATAAACAACATCCTTAATTAGTGTGGCACATTCATTGCTATTGATAACTGCATCCTGAGGCATTGCCACTGAGCATGGACCATAGTTCACATTGTAGTCTACACTCTTTTCCACACAGTTCTGCATGTTATGGGTCAATATATAATAGCCTATATTTGTCATTGCAATTGCATTCAGGACTATTCCTGAGTCCCAAAAAAGCCCACGTATTACAACTGTTTTCCCTCCTCCTGCCCCCAGAGCCTCCAGGAGCCACTGCCTCCATATCAATGTTATAATTTCTCCCATTGCTAAAATCACAATGTCTATAGTAGAATACCTGTAAGTTCATTCTAGTCCATAGTTCATACCACAATCCTGAGGATTCTGGGTTGGTCATATCCACTCCTCCTCTAATTGAGAGGGGGCTTCAACCCTAAATAGTCAATGGATGGAACTGTCTTGCTTGCAGTTGTAGGCTCTCTTTTCCTTGGTATGGTGGTTGTCAATCCTCACCTCTTTGTCAGTTGTCCTGGGTGAGTCCAATGAACTGGAGAGTAGGTGCGGCAACTCCATTGAAAGTCCAGGCCCAGCAGCACATGAATAGTCCAAAGATTCCAGTCTCTTGGATGTACACCTACAAATTCCAGCACCAAGTATTGGTTAAAAGAGAAAGACATATGAGCCACGTGTAGGGAGGCCATAACTGAGTCCAATTCTGTCATTCTCAGGAGCACAAACTCCAAAGTAGGGCAAAATGGCAAGGCACCAAACTCCGGAGCTATCTGCCATGACCCTGACATGGATGTCTCCAGAACCTTCAGGAGCCCCACTAATTAAGCTAGTATTCATTTTGGCATTCTATGATATCCTGCTGAGATGTGCATAAGCGTTACCTCTGGGATGACCTCCTGACTCACTTTGTAGTCTCTTAGCTATAGAAATTCGTTTGTCTTTACCTTTTCTCCCTTTTATTCGAGGTCTTTATCCAGTTGCATTGCTAGTTGGTGCTTGGTAGTAATCCCTGAGTGCTAGAGTAGCTTATCCTTTGGAGTCATGTCCCACGCTGGGGGGAAGGTAATGAATTTCTATGCTGAGTTTGGCTTAGAGATAGGCCACATTTGAGCAAAAAGGAGGCTCTCAGGAGTCATCTCTTAGGCACCCCACAACACTAGACTATGTTTCAATTTCAAGAGCAAAGGCTCATAAGCATAGTTGTCAATATCAAGGGCCCATCAATTGATCATCCTTCTTTGCCCGTCATTGCCCCTGCACTTGGGGGACTATTGCTGTTCCATTAGAGAATGTGGCAGAGCTCTCCTGGATGGGAATTCAATATTCCCTCTGTTTTTGTGTGAATCTCCATCCACTGTGACAATGCCCCATGAACATTTGAACATATTTATATACCTTATATGTATGCCCAGGTGAACTTCTTCTCATGTATCCCAGATCACTAACACCCCACACAAATGATCGTACCCTGCCCCAGTTGTAACCCTTCTGTGATCCAAAGCTTTTTCATAAATGAAGCCAATAAAATCGCTAAATAAAATTAATAGGGAAATCAAATAATAATGATAAGTTTAAATACAAGAAATAAAATGCATAAATTTTTTAAAAAGCTAAAAATAAAATAAAATTAACTGATTGGGATATTAAAAATAATGAAAAAAAATGTTTTTGTCGTTTTGCCTTTCATCACTGTAATATCTGGTGTCCTCTATGTGCAGTCACATTTTCTTCTGTTTATTCCCCAATGTCTTACTTTTTTTTTCATTTTGTTTTCAAAGAACTGTTAGGTCACAGTAAAGTCACATACAGAATACAGGGGACTCTCATATACCCAACATCCTCCCCATTTTCCCCCTTTCTGTATTAACACCTTTTTATATGTGGATGGTACATTTGCTACAACTGATATGCAAATAGTGAAACATAGCTACTAGCCAGGGTCAATGGTTTTCATTATGGTTTACATTTTAGACCATACACTCTTATAAATTTTGATGATATTTAACATGGTCTGCATTCATCGTTGCAAGATCATGTAGAACACTTTCATTGCCCACTAAATACCACTGTTCCATCTATTTCAATCCTCCCTGGACCTCTCCTCAGGACCCACAGAAACCCCCCAACTTCACTGCTTTGATGTCAAGATTTATCGTTACTTGCAACAACATTGATGTCTTGACACAATGATTTGTCCTCCCCTATTTGGAACTTCGCATGCCTTTGAGATACTCCTGCCCCTCTGTTTGTGAACATATTGGTCCTCCCCAGGATGGGAGTCCAACTCCTTCCCACTCATTTTGTGGGTCTCCATGCACTGATACAACACATTATGACAAAATGATCACTCACACATTCCCTAGAAGCCTGCTCCAGGTGCACCCTGTTCTGAAGGCTGCCCCCGCCCCACTCCAACACCCTTAACCAGTAACTCTTCCTTGTCATATTGCCATAAGAGCATTCCCAATTTTGTACTTTCAATCACATACCTGCCAATCCCCAGTTTTCACCTGGTACCTCTCCCCACCCTCTGCCCAGTTCCCTGGACCTTCCAACTAACCCTCCCTAATCTAACCACTTGTCAAACATGCTCCACCCAAGCCAATAATATCACTACCCTTCTGTCATTTCTCTTCAATGCACAACTACACACATTCACCTTATCATAGATTATGTCCCTATGGGTGTTGGCTCACAACCTTCTCCCTTTCTATTTCCTGTAAACCTATCTTCCAGACAATAGCTCTCTGAGTCTGCTCAATTTGCTTAATTCATATCAGTGAGGTCATGTAATATTCGTCCTTCAATGCCTAGCTTGCTTCACTCAACATAAGGTCCTCAAGATTTATTTGTGTTATCCCATATGTTA